>LPNX010074910.1:87088-232221 GCA_001517045.1 Pseudotsuga menziesii | reverse complement strand
TACAAGAACAAATACAGATCAGATGGCTCACTTGACAAGCACAAAGTGAGGCTTGTAGCAAAAGGCTATGCACAAAAGGAAGGAATTGACTATGAAGAAAAGTTTTCTCCTACAGCAAAATGGGATACCATCCGTACCTTACTCTCTTTAGTTGCTCAGAATGGGTGGAAAGTTCATCAGATGGATGTGAAGAATTCTTTCTTGAATGGAGACTTGAAAGAGAATGTCTTCATGTCTCAGCTAGAAGGCTTTGTTGTGAAAGGAAAAGAACAAAAGGTATGCAAGCTTGTCAAATCCTTGTATGGCCTAAAACAAGCGCCTCGCGCATGGTATGAAAAATTAACCGAGCATCTTTTGAAGTTAAATTTGAAACATTTTGATCTTGATGATGCAACATTGTTTATAAAGAAAGTTGGAAGATCTGTTGTGTATCTTGTGGTGTACATAGATGATCTTTTGATGACAGGGAATAATGAGAGCTATATAGCATCCATAAAGAAATATTTGAAAAAGATATTTGAAATGATAGATATGGGACATCTCCACTATTACTTAGGAATTGAAGTCACTCAACATCCTAAGTACATATTCCTATCTCAGAAAAAATATGTTGGAGAAATACTAGACAAATCTTGCATGACAGAATGCAACCCTATCTCTACTCCAATGGAACAGAAAGTGAAGCTCACATCAAGCGAAGGAAAATAATTTGAGGATGCGACCAAGTATCAACAACTTGTAGGAAGACTTATCTACCTTACAACAACTAGACCAGATATTTCTTATGTTGTTGGCATACTTTCAAGGTTCATGCATAAACCTTGTGAAGGACACTGGTAAGCTGCAAAAAGAGTTCTAAGATACTTGAAGGGGACTCAAGACGTTGCAATCAAGTACTCTAAGGTGGATGACTTCAAACTTATTGGGTACTCAGATTCAGAATTTGATGGCGATAAGGAGACAGGAGTATCAACTTCTGGATACAGTATGAGTCTTGGATCAACAGCTGTCTCATGGAGATCATGCAAATAGTCAGTTCCGGCAGATTCAACAATAGAAGCAGAATATGTGGCTGCAGCTGAAGCAATGAAAGAAATAGTATGGATCACGAAGATACTTGAAGATTTGCAAGAAAAACAAGAGAAATCCACTCCATTATTGATCGACAATACTTCTACAATCAAGCTGGCTAAGAATCCTAGATTCCATGATCGAACCAAACACATCAACAGAAAGTATCATTTGATTCTAAATCATGTAGAGGCCAAGACAGTCCATCTTCGACATTGTTCCACAAATGATCAAGTTGCAGACATCTTCACCAAAGCGCTTGGACGAGAAAATTTTGAAAGATTCAGAAACATGCTCGAACTTACTAACACCCCTTCGGATTAAGGGGGGGATTGTTGGAATATAATTCGTTGGGATTATACGTTATTGTAAATATTAGGAATATGAAGAGACTCTCGGATGTGTGATCCCAAGAGTCATAGTAGATGTATAAATAAAGACATTCTATGGAGAAATAATATGAATTCTGGATTTATTCCACCTAACAGGAAATTAATCCTCAAATTCAACTCCAAATTATCAATCGATCCTATTACTATTGAAATTAACCCATATTTAAAAATGACACTCTTCATTGTTGATTAGATAAACAATCATTGAGAAATAAGGTTGCTTTCAAACCTAGGTTTTCCCATACTTGAGGGATCAGACTTGTTGCTACTATTTCACACACATTGGGATGCTAAGATTTGAGAAATTAATGCCTAGAATGTTGCTACAGGTTTATTTTATGCCCAAAAAGCTTCAAAAATCCTTGGTGGAGGCCCATGCAATATAGGTAGTAACAGGATATACACCAAAAACAACTTGGATGATGTCTTGTGGAAATACATAGGAATACGGAAATAAGGGTGCATATGCATAAATAAGGAAGGAGAAAATAATTAATTTGGGATCAAATTTGTAGAATGATTCTCCTATCTAGAGGTTTTCCACCCAGCCATAGGCTCGCACTTTACAAATCCACCCCCAAGTTGAGGGCCTAAGTGTGACAAGGGCATATCTCTCACTCATTTCAGACCCCAAACAATTGATGAGCAAAAAAAACATTCATCAAAACTTCCAAACCCTCACAAATTGAGCAAGAACAAGTAACGACTAACAAGTCAAAGAATTCTGCTAGATCCTACAAAAGCATAAAGCATTCAGAACTCAATCAACTGATAGGAATCCCTTCATACCCACATGCACATTCACTTCACTTACCTTTTTTCCTTTTTTCATTTTTTCCACTTGTGAAATATTCCCCCCATTATCCCTTCTAAGAAACCATGCACTTTCTTTATTTAATAAAATGCATGGGCATCTTGCCCTTTATTACAACTTATATTGCAAGAATTACATAATGGCTAAACTAACACAATGGAGCCTTCACTAATTTGCACTCATTTAATCCAAATACAAGTTAACATTACATAGATTTTGTACTGTTACATTTAGAGCGAGGAACCACACCACCAAAATAGGAAGGAGGGAGTAGAGTCGCCACTCCATTTTGGGGAAAAAATGATAAATCGTGGGAGGGGAGGATAGGAATAAAAGTTAAGAAGATAATTTCACTAGATTAATTAAGGTTTTAGATTTTATTACGATATCTAGGGTTGTATATTAATTAAGGTAATTCAATTAGGGTTAAAAAAAATAGGAAAGAGCAACAAATTAACAAAGGAAAGCAAACTAACTAGGGTTAATTTACCAGTTTTTTTGTGAGTTGATTAACCTATTTTTTTAAGGTGAAATAGAGGGAAAAGGAAGGGACAAAGTTGAAAAAATGTTGATGTAGGTGCTAATGGTGCTTGGTTTGAATATGATAGATGCAAAAAACCAGAAACGGGATCATTTATCCACCCGAACGGACTTGCACATGCTACTACACCTTCCAGCAAAGCAAACTTGATCCTGATCTTTGATACAAGGAAATAAAACACACTAGATCTACCATGTAAAATAATGAAACAATGAATTGTTGGATGATGACCCAATGTGTCCTCAATACCTTCATATCCTAAATATCCTTCATGTCCAGCATGTCTCAGAAACAATGAGTTACAATAACCATTAAAGTACTTAAAACAATAACAGTAATAAGAGTAGTGATATATATCAGATCTAAGTTGTTAATTAAAGACAACAATATATAATAGTAACATGATATATTAGATATGAACTAATTATAAACTCAACATAAGATAACTCAACATAATATGTTAGGGTAGATCTCCCTTATTCTCATAAAAATGCTTCCAAATAGACTTTAACATCTTAGCGTTAGGTTACATCCATGAGAATCAACTAGACAAACATACCTATGAAAGGAGAGAACCCATAACCGGAAAAGATCCTAAAATTGATCATCCAACCCTCACAAATAAAAAACAGTAGCAGCACAATATTACAACCCACTCACAATAAAAAACGATAGCAAAGTACTCCAAAAAAGTCACATATGGTAGCACTATGGCAGATGGCACCTACAGAGGGATCTTAAGGTCAACGCAAGGGTGGAAAAACCACCTAAGGGGTAACACTAGTCATCAAAAAGATGGATGTCAATATTTAAGGGTTTTATAACTCAACATTACCATGCAAGGGTCAATCATGAGTCACCACAAGCCTAAACATCACATACAAGTAAACATGCAAGTCAACGTAACATAACAACGCAACATGGTTCATGCACATCAAGTCAACGTGAGGGTAGGTTACTGGACCTTCTCAATTGTATGTGGCCATACATCTCTTGTGTCTCATGCAAAGAGTGGAAGCTAATAATCATCTATTATATTTTTAACATTAAGCTAGCATAACATTAGGATCTTTAACTGAGAGAACAACAAGCACACCAATCAAACCCAAGAGACAATGAACATAGTGTTTTTCCTCAGGAAAACCATAAATGGAGAAAAACCCACAACTTCCTCAGTGATAGAATCAGCACTAAAGTGCAACCCAAAAATAGTAAGATGATCTCCCGACAGCAGTAACCTCTTTTTTCCTTGCCCCAGTGTCTTTCTCTTCCTCAGCTATGTGCTACAATTGATTGTGAGTGAGTGTGTGATAAATAGAGAGGATAGCTCTCTATTTATACTAATTCCTGACTTGACTAAACCCAACTAGGGCCAAATTCACTAGGTGAGTCTAATAACCCTAGGGCCCTAGAACTGCAGGGAATTTAACCCTTAGACAATAGGAGGGTTACCCACCTTGACTTGACATGACTTGTTTACATTATAGAAACTTCTCGATAGGAACATCGGGGCATGACATGACTCAGGTACATTACAAATACATCCCGGAATAAACATCGGGTTACAATACATAAGAAATACAAGTGAATACATTCTGAAGTTACAATTACATCAACACTCCCTCTTAACTAGGAAGGTATTCTCTTGAAACAATGTATCAACACAAGTCTTCTTCTCTGTATCATCTAGATCATCATTGAGTCTTCATCATCTTCACCTTCAAGTCATATCCATCTTCAAGTCACCTTCATATTCAAGTCATCTTCACCTGGATATGAATCATCACTCAATCTGGATCATCATCACTGGATCTGGATCATCCCTCAATCTGGATCATCTCTAGAGAAAAATACCTAGATCTGGGTCATCCCTTGATTTGGATCATCTCTACTAGATCATCAACACTGAATCTTCATGGGTGCTATCTCATGATTCTTCTCATCATAGGAAGTTCTACAGAGACATCCCTTTTTCATGCTGGTTGTAGGCCTAGCCACCATGTAGGTCTTCTTCCAACACTTATATCTGACCCTAAGTCAGGATGGCCCACCCAACACTTATATCTGATCATGTAGGAACCAATCCTATAATCATATGAGAAATCCATGCCCAACACTCACATCTGACCATGTGGTAACATAGCCCACAACCCTATTAGAAAGGCCCAGCACTCACATTCGTCAACCAATGTTAGAAAGGCTCATCACTTACACTCGGCCATGTGAGGAACCAATCCTCCATGTTGAAAGGATCTGCACTTATATCTGACAACTAATGTTAGAAAGGCTCAGCACTTGTATTTGACCATACAAGGAACCAATCCTTCATGTTGAAAGGGATCTACACTTACATCTAACAACCAATGTCAGAAGGGAATGCACTCACATCTGATCTTGTAGGAACCAATCCTACAGTCATATCAGAATGGCCCCCAGTCCTAGACTGAGCTACCTGGTAACTGACCAAGTGCCTCCATTCCAAGAATGGCATTCAGTGATTACTTCTGATCATGTAGGAACCAATCCTATAGTCACATCAGAATGGCTCAGCACTCACATATGACATGGAAGGAATCGGTCCTCTCACCATGACAGAATGGCTCAGCCCTTACATCTGACCATGGAAGGAACCAATCCTCTCACCATGTTAGAATGGCTCTGGGTCTCATCATTTCCCTTTGGAGGAAACCTCGATCTAGAGAACACTAAGATTCTCCTTGAAGTACTCAAACTTCACCCTAGCCAATGGCTTTGTCAACACATCAGCTATCTATTCCTCTGTCGTAGCATACTAGAGATTCACTGCTCCCCTTTGCACCATATCCCTAATATAGTGATACTTGATCTCAATATGCTTCAACTTGTCATGGAACACTGGATTCTCTGACAACTTCACGCAAGTCTGGTTGTCACAATGTATACAAGTAGAATCCATCTGGAGATCAAATAAATCAAACAGTAGCTTCCGCAGCCATACTACCTTACAACTAGCTGAACAAGCTGTGACATACTCTACTTCAGCTGTACTCAGTGCCACATAGGATTTCTTCCTGCTAAACCAAGAGATCACACCTGATCCCATACTAAAGCAACACCCTGAAGTGCTCTTCCTATCGATGACACTTCCTACCCAATCTGAATCAACATAACCCTCCAGGTTAATCTTCTGATTCACCTCGTACTTGATCCCATAATAAATTTTACCCCTCAGGTACCTCAGAATATGCTTTGCAGCAATAAAGTGAACATGTCTTATATCTGTTAGGAACTGGCTCAAGGTTTTCATAGCAAAGCAAATGTCTGGTCTCGTGTTCATCAAGTACATCAAGGACCCAATCATCTGATGATACATTGTAGCGTCAACCGTCTCTGATGAAGCATCACTCAATAACTTCAAGTTCAATGCCATAGGTGTCATCATGGCCTTGCAGTCCATCATCCCAAACTTATTCAGGATCTCTACTACATACTTTCCTTGTCCAAGGGATATTCCATCTGCATTCTTCCACACCTCCATGCCTAGAAAATAATGCATCATACCCAAGTCCTTCATTTCGATCTTGGCAGTAAGTTTTCTCTTTGTATCAGCAATCAACCCATCCATACCTGTTACAAACATATCATCTATATACAGTAGAAGCATCACTAGGTTTCCATCTTCAACCTTGTAGTAAAGGTTGGAATCTACTTTACTCTTGGTAAAGCCCAAACTAGATAGAAAGCTGTCAATTCTACCATACCAAGTCTTGGGTGCCTGTTTCAAACCGTACAAGGCTTTCTTCAATATGCACACATGAGACTCTCTGTCATGTGTCTCAAAACTGAGTGGTTGTTCTACATACACTTCCTCTTCCACTACACCATTCAAGAAATCAGTCTTGACATCCATTTGGTGTAACTTGCATTTCATTACTGCAGCCAGAGCAATTACTGATATGATGGAAGTGTATCTCGCTATAGGTGCAAAGGTTTCTTCATAATCTATTCCTTCTTTCTATGAGAAAACACGAGCCACGAATCTTGCCTTATATTTCTCTATGCTACCATCTGCAACATGCTTGATCTTGTAGATCCATTTGGAAGTTACAACCGGCTTCCCTTCTGGTCTTGGGACAACATCCCAAACATAATTCTTCATGATCGATTGATACTCTTCAATCATAGCATCCTTCAACTCTTTTCATTTTGCCGCTTCTTCATAATTGGAAGGTTCTTTATTTATAACATCACATAGTAAGGCTACATATCCAAAGCAGGATCTGGTTCTCTTTCCTTCTCTATGATTCTCTTCTAGAACCCCATATCTTTTCGCACCTTGGATAATTTCTCAAACCCAAGAAGGTTTCCTCTTATGAGGATGCTTCTCCTGAGTTGGATCTACAGGTCTTTGTGGTTCTTCAAATTCTTGATCTTCTTCTTGAGTTTCTTCATTCATGGTTGTATCATGAATTCTGGGTGCTTCTGCTTTGTTAGGTTCTTTAGTAGGTCTCTTTCTGGATTTGTTGTAAGCTGTGTCTTCATCAAATGTTACATCCCTATTGATGTCAATATTCTTGAATCCTGGGAAGTATATTTTGTAATTCTTTGAGCTTTCAGAGTATCCCACAAATATACCCTTCTTTCCTGAAGGATCTAGTTTTGTTCTCTTCTCTTTTGGAATGTGTATGTACACTGGAAAGTTGAATATTCTGAGATGGATGACTTATGGTTTCTTTCCGGAGAAGACTTCTTCAGGAGTCTTGTTCTCAAGTACTCTGTGTGGATTATAGTTCTCTACATACATCGATGTTCTAGCAGCTTCTACCCATAGATGCATGGGAAGATCCTGATCATGAAGCATTGCTCTTCCAGCTTCCATGATAGTTCTATTCTTCCTTTCTGCAACCCCATTCTATTGTGGATTATATGGAGTGGATAAATCCCACTTAATCCTTGATTCTTTGCATAAGTCTTTGAATTCATTTGATGTGAATTCTCTACCATTATCTGATCGAAAAGTCTTGATCTTCTTTTCTATGTGGTTCTCGATCAAGGCTTTGAATTCCTTGAACTTGCTGAAAAAATCATATTTGTTCTTCATGAAGTAAATCCATGTCTTCCTAGAAAAGTCATCAATGAAAGAAACATAGTATACATAGCCGCGTAGAGAACTTGATGACATTGGTCTGCATACATCGGAGTGGATGATTTCCAAGATTACTGTTGCCTTGCTCTTGCTACTTGGAAATGTCTTCTTTGTATTCTTTCCTTTCACACATTCTTTGCAGACCCCTTCATGTTTTGCTTGAATTTATGGAAGAAATTCAACAACTTTGCTTTCCAGTGGTAGTGCTCTATAATGCACATGTGCAAACCTTTTGTGCCAAAGTTCATTTGGCTCTACTGTGTCATGGACCAAAGCTTGTTCTGGATGGCCCTTCAATTTGTATAAACCTCCTTCTTGTTCTCCAATTACTATTGCATTGTCAATTGTCTTTCCTTTTGGCCACATGAGGACTTTGCCAGCTACAAATGCAACCCTCATTCCTTTTGCATCCAATGCTGATATGGATAGAATATTCTTCTTTATTCCTCGTACAAACAAGACATCCTTCATTTTCATGGACTTTCCAGAGTCTAGCTTGTAGGAGGATTCACCACTACCTTTTATGGGATATTGGTAATCATCCCTAAGTTTCACCTTATGGGGTGAATTATGTTCAGATAGTTTCTCAAAGGATTATTTGAAACCTGTCATTTGTTTAGAAGCCCCACTGTCAATAAGCCAATCTTTGCTTCCATGAGTGACAGTTCCTGTGAGAGTGAAGATCAGAACATATTAATCTTCACTTGAAGAGTCTTCACTCTCTTGTTTTACTTTCTTCCTGGGAGGATCATCATCCTCAAGAGTGTGAGCATGATGTCTTCTTTTGGATTTCTTCTTCTTCTTGGATCCATTCTTATTCATGGGACAATTTATGGTAAAGTGTCCTATTTCATCGCATGTATAACATCTGAGTTTGGATGGATCCCTTCTTACAACATTATTTTTATAATGAGAATGCTTACCTTGGTGATGATGATTTTTTGTTCTTCCTTTCTTGGAGTGTACTGTGAGAGCTTGATCTTCAATTCCCATATTTTAATCTCAAGCTGCTATCCAAGCTTCTTCTTGAGAACATTCTTCCCAAATTCTACTGAACTTGACTAACTTCTTCCTAGCACAGATTCCTTGGATGAAAGAATCCCATGACCTAGGGAGGCCATTCAAGGTTGTCATCACAATTTTTGCATTATCCACTTCTTCATCTACTCCTTCTAGTTGTTCTTTGATCTGGGAGACCCTTGTGAAGTATGACTGGATGGTCTCCTCATTTTGAATCTTTACATTCTTCAACTAGTTCCTTAGAGTCATATTCCGATTGATGTTCTTCCCTTCAAACAGTTTAGTTAGGGCATCAAACATGGCTTTAGGTGTCTTGAGGGAGGACACCTGTGGTATGAGGTGATCCTTGATAGAATCAGCAATGATCCTCTTTGCCATAACTAACTTCTTCTCATGTAAGGCCTTGGCCTCATCTCCCTCTAGAACTGGAACCTCCTCATTGATATAGGAGTCCAACTCATTTTCTTCCGAGACAAAGGAGATCCTATACTTCCAGTCTCGAAAGTTATTATCTCCCTCAAGCTTTTCATCCATATTGGTATGATGAGACATCTTAAATGAGAACCTCAAATTGAGATACAAAAGATTTAGATCTTACCAGGTCAAGATGTCAGCTCTGAATTTGGAGCTGAAATCTTGTAGTGTTGGTTCGGGAGTAGATTAGGGTTTTGCATTTCTAGAGTTCTGTCCAACCAAATGCTTTTAATTTGATCCCTAACTTCAATTTTGGGGAGGAGATCAATCTAGGTTTGGGCTCATTGACAAATTCCACTTCTATGAAAAGCCCTAATTTTCGGCAGCAGTGTTAGGTCCAAAACTGAAAAACCTCAGAATTGGATTCTTCTTCGATAGAAAGATGCACCCTAGGGAGGAGAGTTATTTGACCCTACTTTTTCTGAAAATATATGGAGAGAGATCCACAAAATATGAATCCCTAGTTCCTGCAGCTACGCAGTGTCTTCTTCTCAGGTTAGCTCTGATACCATGTTAAATTTTTAACATTAAGCTAGCATAACATTAGGATCTTTAATTGAGAGAAAAAAAAGCACAACAATCAAACACAAGAGATAATGAACACTATTTTTTTCCTCGGGGAAACCATAAATGGAGAAAACCCCGCAAATTCCTTAGAGATAGAATCAATACCAAAGTGAACCCCAAAAATAGTAAGATGATCTCTCGACAACAGTAACCTCTTTCTTCTTTGCCCCAGTGTATTTCTCTTCCATAGTTATGTGCTACAACTGAGTGTGAGTGAGTGTGTGATAAATAGAGAGGCTAGCTCTCTATCCATACTAATTCTTGAATTTACTAAACCCAACCAGGGCCGACTTCACTAGGTGAGTCTAATAACCCTAGTGCCCCGAAATTGCGGGGACTTTAACCCTCATGCAATAGGAGGTTTACCCACATTGACTTGACATGAATTGTTTAGATTATAGAAACTTCCCGATAGGAACATCGGGGCATGGCATGACTCAAGTACATTACAAGAACATCCCAGAATAAACATCGGGTTACAATACATAAGAAATGCAAGTGAATACATTCCATAGTTACAATTACATCAACATCATCATCACTGGATAAGGAAGCTCATGTGATCATCTCATTCTCCCCAAGTTAACTCAACAAGGGGTATCCAACCCCTTGAGGTTAACCATATTCCTCAAAAGATGTCACACATTATAAAAAATAAGCTATGCACCGACTAATACAAGTACAAATCTTAAATGTATACAACTACATTTTTTTTTGTTTTTTTTTTCATCAATTCCAATATGGGGACATCTAATTCATTTTCATTTAATGTTTAAATTGTTGTGCCCTCTCTTTCTATTGATTGTGCAGGCATGCTCTTCCATACCATACTTTTGATACGTCTCGGAATAGTAGGGTGTGGAGGTCGCTGGAGAGGGGAATTATCTACAAAAACCAATAAATATATATAGATATAAATTTTTAGTTATTATTGATATATGTATTTCATTATTTCCAAGATCATTACAATGGTGTCTACCTATTGGATGACTAGCTGAAACAACTAGAGTGTTCATTGGTTCTACCATTTGTTCCTCTTGCATCTGAGCATGAGCAGGTACATGCTCTGCCATTCACAGAATAAAATTTATTACTACATGCCATCAATTATATATTTGAAATCATAATAAATACTTCTATTTTATAGCATACGTACCTAAATCATGGCTAGGATGCTTACCACCAACATGAGGCAGCTCCCCACCATCATGTGGTACATATTCGGTGCCGCTACAATCACTTCTTTTGTTTCTCGCACCCTGAAAACAAAAAAGAAATTTATTTTCCAATGTAATGATTCATGAATATATTACACAAGTACATTATAATTGTGGTATTATTATGAGGAAAATCAATTGTTTTGGTAAGATGTTTGACACGACTAAGTCTATAAAAACATAAGGCCAATTACACCAACGTCACTCAAGTCACACTATGGGGATGCTTCAAACATTTCATTTATTAAAACAAATTTTCATATTAAGATATTTCCAATGCTTAATAAGTTTCAAGTTATCACATATACACATTTGACATAACATATAATTTAAGTCCAAAGTAATGTGAGAAAAATGAACATGCACATATGATTTTATTTACCTCTATTTGCATCAATGGGTAAATTGCCATTTTCCCCAAGCTTTTTCAATGTGCCAACACATATTGAAAACCATACTTGAAGCTGAGCCCCAAGTTTTCTTCAATGGTTGCTTTTTGAAAAGCATTTCCTTGCAATGCATAACACAATAAAAATTATTTGTTCGCTACAGTTACAAAAAAATTGGCTACAAATAATGATCATTCGATTCTTACAATTCATGCTCTTAGTTTTTGATATCCACCATGGCCCAGTTTGTGCTTCCCATGTTTTCTACCCTTTCCTTTGTCTCTTCAGAGGTGTCAAGGAGGCTATGAAAGGTTTCAAATATGTTAGATATCGCAACTTAAATATATTTAAAAGTAAAAAAATTATTGAACATTTTTCATTGAAAATATGATATGTGACATACCTTCTTCAAACGATTGGACGAGTCTTTCCTTGTTTTCTCAATGCATCCTCCTTTGCATCATCCATGAGAGCCTTCCACTCCTTCTCTAGAACCATCAGAGGACAATCATACTTAGTGTTAATTTGCAAATTGTCCCTATAATCTTCTCCGACATATTTCAAATTTAACCCAGCTGCAGTGACACCTTTTCCATTAAAGGTATCACCAACAAGTTAATGTTGGGCTTAGGGCAGACCCGGGTTCTATACTTTTGTCTTCGCACCAACAAAAGAACCACAGTGTTGGCCCTGTCGGCAACAACCTGTGAATAGGTTGCAGTCTCACCCGAAACAGCTATGGGGTGCCGCAAAATCAGGTTTCTGCAAGCAGAAGAGGGATATTACTGTACCTTTGGCCTTTAACAAATAGTAATCATTCAATACAGAGCTTCGACATTCACTATATAACTTCGTGGTTAGATAAACATACAGTTTCTTGCTTAACCCTTAACTGGGAATTCACAACGAAGTTAATATTTACCAGTGATCTTACTTTATCAGTTATCTACTTATCAATGCATAAAAGAACATAATAGAAACAACACAAAAGAACCACGACACAATATATAACGTGGTTCACCCCCAGTGTAGGGGCTACGTCCACAGAACTGCGTTTTATTCAACTCTTTACAAAAACCATAGTTCTGATCTGCGCACTCAGCTGCAGATCTCCTTAATTCCCCAAAGCTACGCACACAACTGTAGATCTTCGTTATCACCAAAACCCTCTGCGCACACAGCTGCAGAGGTCATCCATGCACACAGCTGGGACTTAACCTTTCTTACAAAACTAGGCCTTAGCTTCGCATCAAATCCTTTTACCTCAAAAGCCTAAACTGAATCCTTTACAAGAGTGCTTATTTATACAGTGCACTTATTACAAAACCATGGGCTTAAACCATGGGCACCCCGAAACCATAAACCCTGGGCTTAAACCATGGGTTAATTACAAAAAGAGGGCTTTGACTCAACCCCGACACCCCTAAGACTATTTTGAGTCACAACTCCTCTTACAAGCTCCCACAAAACTCCTGGAGTTACCAACATTAAGGACCATCAAGGTGCGTGCCCCAACAGGCCCCTAAGACTCAGCAGTGTCCCGTCCCGGGACACTTTGCTACTTTTCTAGTGATAGAATCTTGTTGGCGAAGGAAGTGCACTGCTTGCTGACGCCATACATGTTGTCGTCGGCTGCTTGCTCCTTCTTTATGGTCTCTGTTCGCACTCTGTCGGGATTTATATCTGTCTGCATCTCTGTATATTTATGATGGTCATGGGACTCATTGGGCCTTCTAAATCTATCAGCGACCCTGTTAAGTCAGTAACTTGTTTCTTTAAATTTTGTGTTTGATTTGCATTTTCTTCAAGTTACCCCTTTGCTTTAGTTTGGTTTTTGCTTCTTTTAAGAAATTTTTGACATTTAGTGAATTTTTTGAGTTTTTGCCTTTAGGATTTATTATTTGTTTTGTCTTCCCTTAGGTTTGGAAGGGTTCTTTAAGGTCATCATATCGAATAATGGGCTCACAAATCATATTTAAAGCATACTCATCCTTATAACATCATTTAAACTTCATGCAAAATGGAAAAAAGTTGTAAAACAACGCCAAAATAGAGTTAATTTTATTCTTGTAGCGCAAGTGGAAAAAAATAACAAAGGAGCACTACAAGAATATCGCAACTGATAATTTTTCTGATTTTTTAGCAAAATTTTGGCATGTTTTTGAATGGTGAGTGACTAATCGCATGCTTTGAAGAGTTTGCTACGTGTTGTCTCAGGAATCATCATGAGAACAGGTGGTTTCATAACATGAAGGAAGATCGTGGTCATCATCAGTTATAATGCAACTCCTTGTGACAGATAGCCATATAAACCGACTCTGATGAGAAGACAATTATTTCCTATCTCCATTTCGAAGCTGAAAACTCAAAGTGCACCGGTGATTTAGGCCAAAATCCCGGAGATGCTGTTTCTGAGCTTGGTTGAGGTTTTTGGAGGTTACCCGGAGATTAGGGATTCTTTATTCCGACAACTCTAATCAAATTGAGCACATGAAGACACTTGTTCACTTCAATCCAGCCATTAAACAGCACGAAGACTGGTTTAAAGCGACTATAGTTGAACATTAAAGAGGTATTCCGCGGTCTTCCAGAAATGTTTGTTAATTTGGGGTTTTTCTGGTGAAGCCTGTTTTATCAAAATTGTTTAAACAGAACATTAATATATGCTCTTATCAACATCCCTGTTGAGGAGAAAAGAAGATTAGGAGTGTGGGTGAGCGAATATTGAAAAATATCAGTTTTTCATGTGAGTATGACCCTGTCAAAGTTTGAAAGTTTGGTGATGTGAAAAACTGTGCATGTTATGATGTTCAAACTTCATAAATAAGCCTGCTACTTGTGAAAAATGTGATGAAGGAGCTGGACATTTGAGATAGCCTGAAGACCTAGTTTTAGTGCATGCTAGAAAGCTGATCAGTTTGGTGTTGAAGTCAAGATTGAAATAGAAGATGAATAGAGCACGAGGTTGTCATCCTTGTCATTTCAACACAGGGTTCCCTTTTTAGAGTTCAAAGAGAGTCTAATATTTGAATGAGTAGTGTGCATGATACCTAGTCTTCATTAACAGTTTAATGAGGAGTTTGAGCATCCTATGACCTAAGCATTCAGACACTGTGGTAAATCTCATTTCACCTTGGAAAAACAAAGAATCAGTCAAGGAAACTTGCAGCAGAGATCATATTTGCAAAATCTTACTGTGCAGAAGTTGTTCCCAGGGCGATACCATAAGGGTTCATGGGTTAATTTTGGTATTATTACACAGGTTTATTATGCATGCTAGAGATGGTCAGTGGTCATGTTATTTTCTATGACAGACTCAAGGATAGTTAAATTTCACTCATAGGCTTAGTGAAGAACATTGAATCCTCGGTGACCTAAATCATTTCACCTGGTGGGGAGATTTATCTTGCATTTAAAAACAAATGGAGCAGTCAAGGAAGTTGTACGGAGTTTCTCATTGAAACTTAAGAAGCTCGAGAGGTAGAAAAGTAGTTGCTAGGTCATCTACTGAACCCTAAAGTCATACAGTTTCCAGTTTTTGAAGAAAAAATGGGTAAGAGTGGCAAAGTTAACAGAGCTGAGCCTAGTGATGCAAGTTGGATGGAAAAACTCCCAGGTTTTGTAGAACTATTCCAACAAGCTGGTTGGCTGCAGTTTTTCAGAAGAATAGATGGTTACAATGCCGAAGTTTCCTGTAGGTTTGCACAATGTTACAAACATGATATGGTAATTTTTGATACTTTAAAATTCAGATTGACAGTAGATTTAGTAGCAGAGGCTATTGGGATAAAGAATGAAGGAGAGATGTGGTTTAAGAAATTTCCCTTCAACTTTGATTCTTAGAGGTATTTGTTACCAAATATTACCCTAGATTGGAGCAAGGGCATATTGATTCAGAACTTCAGAAGTGAATGGGTTAAGCCAATCAGAATCCTACAGAGCTATATAACCTGTGAGGGTAGATATGCTTATGTTCTTAAGTACCACTTTAGATTTCTACAGCAGTTGGTTGGGGTGTCCAAGATGAGCTTGCCATTTTTCTTATTTAAAAGCTTGCATAAGATGGCTAACAGGGTCAAGGGGCATATGGACCATTCTTCTCAATCCATATTTCACCATGGCTTAATCAAATTCATCATTAGCACTGTCTTAAAGACTGAAGGAAAGACTTGGGATTTCTTCATCTTTTGGTCTGGCTTTCAAGTCAAACAAGAAGATCAGCAGCCCAAGAAGCAAGCAGACAAAGGGAAGGTACTGATGAGAAAATTAGGTCAAAAGGTGAAAATTCAAGACAAGAAAGAAGTCAAGCTGGAGGAAGTATCAGAGCCTGTGAAAAATGACAGTGAACCTAAAGTGTTTTCAGCTAATACTAAAGGTCAATACTCACTATTTACAGAAGACAAAAAACAACCTATGCAGCACATGGCATCTGAAGAAGATAACAGCAAAGTTAAGGCTGCAGTCATAGGGAATGTTGCTGTACAGGAGGAAGAAATTCAGGTTAAGTAAAAGAGTCCCATTACTATATTGTTAGATGATGAGGGTTACTTACTAGAAGAAGAGCAATTCATGGAAAAAACTGAAGTTAAGGCTGAAACTTTTAGAGAATTTTCCACTTCAGAAAGCAAAACAGTCTGACCTAACAGGAAGAAGAACAAGCTTGAGGTGATGGAGTTTGAAGCTGTCAAACATCAGGGAAGAGTTTTGAAAATGTTAGGAGAAGTAGCATCAGGATGGAGGCCTAAAACTAGGTCAAAGAATAAGATAAGGTTAAACATGAAGAAGCTACTGGACCCTAGTTTGAATGTCAAAGGAGTGACTATCTTGGATGATACTTCATCAGGTGAAGAACCAGAATGTAACACAATGAGCATGAAAAGCAATGGAAAAACAGTTGCCAAAACTTCCTCTTCTCATCCTGACAAAACAAAAAGATCATCATAGTCAGCAAAGGAGTTAAGCTGGCCTGAACCTAAACTGTCTACTATATTTCTTGAAATAAAAAGTGAACTTTTAGAGCAACAACAAGCAAAATAAACTGTGCTACCTTATGTTGAAGAATAGTCCTTGAAAGATGCTAAAGAGACAAACATAGATGAAGATGCAGATATTTTTAGAAAGCTCAATATACCCTGGATACCTACTGATTAACAAAATACTGCAACAGGAAAGCCATTTGATTCTGACAAAGAAAATATCCAAAGAGCTCTTAAACAGTACAAATATCAGATGGAGTACCTACAGGAAACTAATGATGGCCTCATTCTAGCCAATAGAAGATTGAGGGAAGATTTATAGGAGGTCAATGATCATTATCAGGAATTGATAGCTATTTCTAAGGAGGTTTTAAAGAGAAAAAGAAGTATTGATGAGAAATCTACAGAACTGAAGCAAACTGTTAGGGACCTGCAGCAGAAAAATTAGGAGCTCACCAAGAGAGTAGGTGACATGGAAGAGGAGCAGAGGCGAGCTAGGAAGAAAGCTCAGGCATTAGATGGGATTGATTTGCTAACTAAGGCAACACAAGACCTATGAGTTAGTTAGTCGAACGGTTTGTTTTGTTATATCTTTTTCAAAAACATTTTAGTTAGTGGTTTACTATTTTTGGAAAATATCATTTTTGTAATATTGTAAACTTTAATTTATTCCATCAAATCAGTTGAGGGTAGTTAGGGTTTTGATCCCTAACTAGTTTTGTAAAAACAATATTTAGAGAGATGGAGAAGTCATTAGGGGGGTTCGATTTTGGGAGAGATTCAGGAGGTCCTTAGAGTTGTTCATGAGTTAAGTACCAAAACTCTTGTATGCATTTGATGATAAAATTATGAGATATATGACACTTTTTACCTTTCAGTTTCTGTGTTGGCTTCATTGTTCAGCTTGTTTAGTTGCTTAATTGATATATTCATTACTGGTTTATGTTTATCTGCTGGTGATGCTTGTCTTTTATGAATGAACCTCAACATTGTGTTTCTGTTGGATCTTGTTGGATATATTATGCATCTTTGTCATCTTTTGTTTATGATTTAGTTATTATTTTGCTCATGAATGTATTCCCTGATTGTTCCCAAAGTTTACAACCAATAAATCATACCAGAAACCCTAAACCTAGTTTATTTTATTTGCTTTTCCTTGAGATTGTGTTGGCTTCCTTCTTTGTCCTTGGAAACAATTTCTGGCACAAACATATTTGGCGCCATTGCCGGGTACGAAAGTGAAGAAATATTTTCCTTCGGATACTTATCAGTTTTCCTGGTTTTAAGAGGTGGACTTAAACCAGCACTTTGAAGGCTATTTTTCACCAAAGTTGGCACAGTGGCTTCTAGAGGAGTGGGGACTAGGAATAGACCTACTTCACCTTTACAGCTGGGTGAAACAGACCCTGAAAAGATATTGAGGACAGCTAGAAAAATAAAAAGATCTCAATCATTACCCTCTTTATCTGACCTTGAGCAGTTAAATGATTCATTAGCTTCATCTGTGTCAAAGAAAGAAGAAGAATATTCAACTTAGGTAAAACAACCATTCCTGACAGTAGTTTTCAAATCTTTACTAATCCTGCATCTTTCATAAATGCCAAAACTGCTTCTCCTGGAAAGATACCTCTCTTTAAATTGAAATTAGGAAATAATCCTTTTCAGTCAGGTTCTAATCAAACTCCTTCATCACCTAAGTCTTTCAGTCCAAAAATGGCAGCCCAAAATCCACCCATAGACATGATGGACCGGATGGTTGCAGCCAGATATGCACCATTGGTCTTACCTCAGCCTTTGAATGCATTGCCTGGAGGTGACTACCAGAAATATCTTCCTAGGTTCAATGGACAGGGGGAAACCACTGCTGAGGAACATTGGGAAGCTTTCCTTAGTTATGCTGACAATCAGAACATTGAGCATAATGATGTTTGGATGAGAGTGTTTTTTTAGAGTCTTGATGGAGATGTGAGAAAGTGGTTTAGAGAGTTACCTGCTAACTCAATCACTATTATTGAAGAACTCCGTGATCTCTTTATGAGACAATGGGGTTACACAAAATACCACACCTATTACATAACAGAATTTGGAGCTCTTAGGAGAAAGAAAGATGAGACAGTTGCATATTTTTCAAAGAGATTCAACAAGATGTACAGCAGAATTCCTGCTGAGAGAAAGCCTACAGAAACATCAGCTAAATTGACATATGCAAATGCTTTTGATCATGAATTTTCTTTGTTACTAAGAGAAAGGAGGCCTATCTCTTTGTTGAATATGCAGGATGCTGCATTGGAGGTAGAATCCAACATACTGGCTTCAAATAGACTAAAGAAGGAAACAACTCAGCAGCTGTATGAAAGAAAAGGAAAGAAGGAGGCTGTTTCAGGAACTGCTGCTCCTCACTTCGCTAAAGGGAAGATTGATGAAATGGCTAATATGGTGAATATTCTCACTGCAAAACTAAACAAACTAGAGCTTGAGAAAAATTCCAGCAAACCTACTCCAGAAGGGGAACGAAATCCAAATAATCAGAATCAGTTCAGAAGGCAATTTGCCCCCCATTTTATGCCTAGGGAACGAAGGAACAATGATATCCAGTGAGAAAGGAGAGAAAATGAAGATCAAATAGTGCCACCACCTCTTTAGAACAATGTAGCTGATGAAGAAGAATTTGATGAAGAGCTGCTCTTTGAAGAGACTGAGACTAATCAAGATATGAATCATTTTGGAGAAGGATTCTCTGGAGGTTTTGTTACTGAGGAAGAATTTCTGAATGCAGAATATTATGATGCTGACATGTTTGAAGCTGAGGATGATTAGAATTTAGAAAAGACTGTTGTAACTGCTACTGTTCATCAGAATGAACTCAAGAAGACTATAAATCTCAGATCAGGCCCAAGGCAGGTGGTACAAGCCCCGAAGAATAAAGCAACTGTTCCTGCTGCAACTATTCCTGCTGCAACTGTTCCTGCTAAACAAGCATCTAATCCTGTGGCAGAAAAAAGGCAGGTTGCAGAAAAATCAAAGAAGACTCCATAGGTTGAAGAGGTAAACAAATATGTCCAGAATTTCAGTTTGGAGAACGAATTAGGAAAATTAAAGATTCCTATACCTTTGACTGAGTTAATAAAGAATCCCTCATATAAAGAAATAGTCCTGAAAGTGATGAATTCAGCAAGTAATTAGCCTGTTTCAGACACAGTTAATTTGCAAGAAGAAAACCCTAGGATCTTCATTGGATCATCCCTAGCTAAAAAAACTAAAAATGAGGCTGGTGCTTCACCCCCTTTCTATGTCACCTTGAAAGTCCATGAGCAAATGATTCACAATTTCCTTTTAGATTCAGGAGCATCCCACAATTTGATGCCAAAGGCTGTTATGGAAGCTCTGGGCTTAAGTATTACCAAACCTTACCATGATCTGTATGCCTTTGATTCCTAATCAGTGAAGTGTCTAGGTGTAATAAAAGACATGGTAGTCAGCCTGGCTTAGTTGCCCATGAAAAGTGTGATAATGGATGTTGTGGTAGCTGACATAACACCGAAGTTTGGTTTACTTCTATCTAGGTCATGGGCCAAGAAGGTTGTAGGAACCTTACAAATGGACCTTTCATATGCCACCATTCCTGTGTTTGGTGGAGAAAATAGAAGGCTGTACAGAGAGCTACAATTTTCTTACATAGTCACAAATGATAAAAGCCCCACCAATCACCCACTGTACTCTGCTGATAAAGACCTTGGTACCTGCATGTTACATTTCAGTGAGGAGGATAATTCTGCTGGTCTGTTACAAGTGGAAAAAGAACAGCCAACAAAACACAGCAGAGAGGAAGAAGATGCACTGTGGTAATTGTATTTTGATGGATCCTCATGCAAAGAGGGTGTTGGAGCTGGAGTTCTTCTCATTTCCCCTAGAGGTGAAACAGTGAAGCTCATATATAAGTTGGATTTTTTTACCACTAACAACACTGCTGATTATGAATCTCTGTTACTAGG
Source organism: Pseudotsuga menziesii (assembly GCA_001517045.1). NCBI lineage: Eukaryota > Viridiplantae > Streptophyta > Pinopsida > Pinales > Pinaceae > Pseudotsuga > Pseudotsuga menziesii. Next base: position 211,643 of record LPNX010074910.1, on the reverse strand, counting down.
ATTGAAAGCTGCTAAAGACTTGGGAATTCAGCATATTGCTGCATTTGGTGACTCCAAATTGGTTGTTCAGCAGGTGAAGAGAAACTATCAAGTGAAGCAGGGTTTGCTGAAAGTATATCAGAATGAGGTATGGGATATGCTAGAAAATTATTTTGTAGCATTTAACATCACTCATATTCCAAGGAATCATAATGAGACTGCAGATTCTTTGGCTTTAGCTGCCACACATTTCAGAATTCCCAAGACCACTCAGTTGAGGTATCCTATTGAAGTGAGGTACAGGCCATCTGTACCTGATAATGTGAAACACTGGAGGGTGTTTGAGGATGACATTGAAATTAAGAGATTTCTTGAGCTTACTCATGAGTTTTCAAATTCCCAAATTGATCAGGAGGATGATGAAGAAGATGAACAGTTCGATGAGTTTGTTGAAGATGAGATAGCTGGACATAAAATTATTGAGCTGAAGAGCAATTTCATTCCCAAAGGTTTGGTACCTATTGAAAGAATATTCACAAATGATGATACACCTTCAAAGCCTATTGTTCAGTCTTCAGAAGAAAATGTAGTGGACTGCAATATTGGCTCTGTAGAACATCCTAAAATGGTCAAAATTTCTAAATCCCTGACAGCTGAACAAAGAAATAGATATATTAAGCTATTGAAGGAGCATGTGGATGTTTTTTCCTGGTCTTATGAGGAACTAAGAACTTATGATACAGGAATCATTTAGCATAAGGTCCCTTTGAAGCCTAATGTCAAACCTTTTCGTCAGAAACTAAGAAGGATTAATCTAGCTTTGTTTCCTGTGATTTAAAAGGAAGTAAAGAAGCTGCTGGATGCAAAGATAATAGTGCCTCTTAGGTATTCTTCCTGGGTTGCTAATTTGGTTCCTGTAAAAAAAAGAATGGGGAAATCAGATTATGTGTTGACTTCAGAAATCTGAATAGATCATCATTAAAAGATAACTATCCTCTTCCTAAGATTGAACATGTATTGCAGCAAGTAGTTGGGGCACAGAGGATCTCCATGGTGGATGGTTTCTTAGGGTACAATCAGATTGCTATGCACCCTGATGATAAGGAGAAGACAGCCTTTACAACTCCTTGGGGGACATTCATGTATGACAAGATGCCTTTTGGCTTGATGAATGCTGGAGCAACCTTTCAAAGAGCTATGGACATTGCCTTTGTTGGAGAAAAAGATAAGTTTGTGGTCATCTATTTGGATGATATTACTGTTTTCTCACAGTCAGATGATGAGCACCTAAAGCATATAAGGCAGACCTTCCTAAAATGCAGAAAATTTAGCCTGTCTCTAAATCCAAAGAAGTCACATTTTGATGTGCAAGAAGGTAAACTACTTGGCCATTTGGTGTCTGCTGATGGCATCATAATAGATCCTAAAAGAGTGAAATCTATACTGAAGATTAGTTTACCTAGAAGTAAAAAAGATGTACAGTCATTTATTGGCAAGATCAACTTTCTGTGTTGGTTTATACCCAACTTTGCTGAAACCATTAAACAGATCACAACCATGTTGAAGAAGGATCAGGAAGTAAGATGGACCTCTGAGGCAAAGGCTGCATTTGAGAAAATCAAAGTAGCTCTTACTGAAGCACCTGTATTGGTAAGTCCTAATTTTACCAAAGAATTCCTTACTTTCTCATTAGCATCAGAAGATACAATTGTAGTTGTTTTACCTCAGAAGAATAAAGAAGGATTGGAACAGCCTATTTCCTTTTTCAGCAAAACCCTCAGAGATTCTGAGCTGAAGTACAATATATTGGAAAAGCAGGCTTATGCTCTGGTAAAGGCTTTGAAATTTTTCAGAATTTATGTGCTGCATTCAGGAGTTATTTCATATGTTCCAAATGCTGTAGTAAAAGATGTCTTAACACAACCTGATAGTGAAGGAAAGAGAGGGAGGTGGATTGCAAAGATTATGGAGTATGATGTGGAGATCAGACCTACCAAGCTTGTCAAGGGACAAGGTTTAGCCAAGCTGCTGGCTGAATCAAATTGTCAGGATCTGGGACTGCATGTCATGGATGAAGAATTAGTTCCTGAAGAAGATCAAGAAATACTGGAAAAAGAGAAGATCATGGATTATTATTCATCGTCAACATGGTATGTAGATATTGTTCATTTTTTGTTTTTTCTGCAATGCCCTGAGCATTTGGATAGGAAGGCTGCCAGATCTTTAAAACTTAAAGCTACTAAGTATTGTTTGGTAGAAGACCAATTGTTCTGGAAGGACCCAGGAGGTATCTTGCTAAGGTGTTTCGACCAATCTGAAATAGGAGGAGTAATTTCAGAATCCCATGAAGGTGCCTGTGGAGGGCACACGTATTGGAAAGCAACAACTTATAAAATTTTGAGAGCTGGATACTATTGGCCCTCCTTGTTTGTACATGTTTATCAGTAGGTAAGGGCCTGTGTCCCTTGTCAGAAGTTTGCTAGAAAACAGAAATTGTTTTCTTTTCCCTTAAATCCTATTGCAGTCAATGCCCCTTTTCAGTAATGGGGTCTGGATTTTATTGGAGAAATAAATCTAGCATTTTCAAGACAGCACCACTGGATTCTGACTACAACAGATTTTTCCACAAAATGGGTGGAATCCATTCCTACAAGGAATGCTACAGACAAGGTAATCATGGAGTTCATTGAGGAAAATATCCTGAGTCGGTTTGGCTGTCCACAGAAATTAGTAACAGACAATGCAAAGGCTTTCAAATCCAAGGCAATGGTGGCCTTTTGTGAAAGAAATGGCATCATATTGAAGCATTCAACTCCCTACTATCCTCAGGGAAATGGTCTGGCTGAATCCTCTAATAAGAACATCATTCAGAGCATGAAGAAACTGCTCAAGCATAACAAAAGATCTTGGGATTCAATGCTGAAATATGCATTGTGGGCTGATAGGATTACAGTGAAACAAGCAATTGGGACTTCTCCCTTTCAGTTAGTTTATGGTACAGAGGCATTTTTCCCTGTTCAATTGGGGATTCCAGTGATGAAGTTTCTCCAGAATTCTCAGGAGGAGCAAAATGATATGCAGAGGAGAATCTTTGAAATGATAGAGTTACAACAGAGTAGAGAAAAGGTGGATGAAAAAGCACAGTTGTATAGATCCAAGATTAAAAACAGGTTTGACATGAACATTAAAAAAAATACTTTCTCAGTAGGTGAGATGGTTCTAAGGTGGGATGGAAGAAAGGAGCAAAAGGGTAAACATGGTAAGTTTGACAATCTTTGGTTTGGTCCTTTCTTGGTGTCAAAAGTTTCGGAAAATAATACTTTTATCTTGCAGTCATTGGAAGGTGAGGAGTTGTCTAGTCCTATTAATGGACGATTCCTCAAGCATTTTTACAGTCTATAAGGAGATTTTCACGGTTCATTGTACATACTGGTGAGTGAAGCATAATAAAAACTCCATAGCCCAATGGAAATTTTGGCAGACAAGTAGGTAGGGTAGCAAGCAGAAGGCACTGGTCTACAGGTTCTTGAAGCCTCACAGGGAGGACTTCATCCCGCAGCTGGAGCCAGATGTTAAGTCAGTAACTTGTTTCTTTAAATTTTGTGTTTGATTTGCATTTTCTTCAAGTTACCCCTTTGCTTTCGTTTGGTTTTTGCTTCTTTTAAGAAATTTTTTACATTTAGTGAATTTTTTGAGTTTTTGCCTTTAGGATTTATTATTTGTTTTGTCTTCCCTTAGGTTTGGAAGGGTTCTTTAAGGTCATCATATCGAATAATGGGATCACAAATCATATTTAAAGCATACTCATCCTTCTAACATCATTTAAACTTCATGCAAAATGGAAAACAGTTGTAAAACAATGCCAAAATAGAGCTAATTTTATTCTTGTAGCACAAGTGGGAAAAAATAACAAAGGAGCACTACAAGAATATCGCGACTGATAATTTTTCTGATTTTTTAGCAAAATTTTGGCATGTTTTTGAATGGTGAGTGACTAATCACATGCTTTTAAGAGTTTGCTACGTGCTGTCTCAGGAATCATCATGAGAACAGGTGGTTTCATAACATGAAGGAAGATCGTGGTCATCATCAGTTATAATGTAGCTCCTTGTGACAGATAGCCATATAAACCGACTCTGATGAGAAGACAATTATTTCCTATCTCCATTTTGAAGCTGAAAACTCAAGGTGCACCGGTGATTTAGGCCAAAATCTTGGAGATGCTGTTTCAGAGCTCGGTTGAGGTTTTTGGAGGTTACCCAGAGATTAGGGCTTCTTTATTCCGACACCTGTAATCAAATTGAGCACATGAAGACACTTGTTCACTTCATTCCAGCCATTAAACAGCACGAAGACTGGCTTAAAGCGACTATAGTTGAACATTAAAGAGGTATTCCGTGGTCTTCCAAAAATGTTTGTTAATATGGGGTTTTTCTGGTGAATCCTGTTTGATCAAAATTGTTTAAACAGAACATTAATATATGCTCTATCAACATCCCTGTTGAGGAGAAAAGAAGATTAGGAGTGTGGGTGAGTGAATATTGAAAAATATCAGTTTTTCATGTGAGTATGACCCTATCAAAGTTTGAAAGTTCGGTGATGTGAAAAACTGTGCATGTTATGATGTTCAAACTTCATAAATAAGCCTGCTACTTGTGCAAAATGTGATGAAGGAGCTGGACATTTGAGATAGCCTGAAGACCTTAATAGCCTGAAGACCTAGTTTTAGTGCATGCTAGAAAGCTGATCAGTTTGGTGTTGAAGTCAAGATTGAAACAAAAGATGAACAGAGCATGAGGTTGTCATCCTTGTCATTTAAACATAGGGTTCCCTTTTTACAGTTCAAAGAGAGTCTAATATTTGAATGAGCAGTGTGCATGATACCTAGTTTTCATTAACAGTTTAATGAGGATTTTGAGTAGCCTATGACCTAAGCATTCATACACTGTGGTAAATCTTATTTCACCTTGGAAAAACAAAGAATCAGTCAAGGAAACTTACAGCAGAGATCATATTTGCAAAATCTTACTGTGTAGAAGTTGTTCCTAGGGCGATACCAGAAGGGTTCAAGGGTTAATTTTGGTATTATTACACAGGTTTATTATGCATACTGGAGATGGTCAGTGGTCATGTTGTTTTCCATGACAGACTCAATGATAGTTAAATTTCACTCACAGGCTTAGTGAAGAACATTGAATCCTTGGTGACCTAAATCATTTCACCTGGTGGGGAGATTTATCTTGCATTTAAAAACAAATGGAGCAGTCAAGGAAGTTGTAGGGAGTTGCTCATTGAAACTTAAGAAGCTCGAGAGGCAGAAAAGCACTTGCTAGGTCATCTACTGAACCCTAAAGTGATACAGTTTCCAGTTTTTGAAGAAAAAATGGGTAAGAGTGGCAAAGTTAACAGAGATGAGCCTACTGATGCAAGTTGGAAGGAAAAAATCCCAGGTTGTGTAGAACTATTCCAACAAGCTGGTTGGCTGGAGTTTTTCAGAAGAATAGATGGTTACAATGCTGAAGTTTCCTGTAGGTTTGCACAATGTTACAAACATGATATGGTAATTTTTGATACTTTAAAATTCAGATTGACAGTAGATTTAGTAGCAGAGGCTATTAGGATAAAGAATGAAGGAGAGATGTGGTTTAAGAAATTGCCCTTCACCTTTGATGCTCAGAGGTATTTGTTACCAAATATTACCCCAGATTGGAGCAAGGGCATATTGATTCAGAACTTCAGAAGTGAATGGGTTGAGCCAATTAGAATCCTACAGAGCTATATAACCAGTGAGGCTAGATATGCTTATGTTTTTAAGTACCACTTTATATTTCTACAGCACTTGGTTGGGGTGTCCAAGATGAGCTTGCCATTATTCTTATTTAAAAGCTTGTAGAAGATGGCTAACAGGGTCAAGGGGCATATGGACCATTCTTCTCAATCCATATTTCACCATGGCTTAATCAAATTGATCATTAGCACTGTCTTAAAGACTGAAGGAAAGAATTGGGATTTCTTCATCTTCTGGTATGGCTTTCAAGTCAAACAAGAAGATTAGCAGCCCAAGAAGCAAGTAGAAAAAGGGAAGGTACTGATGAGAAAATTAGGTCAAAAGGTGAAAATTGAAGACAAGAAAGAAGTCAAGCTGGAGGAAGTATCAGAGCCTGTGAAAAATGACAGTGAACCTAAAGTGTTTTCAGCTAATACTAAAGGTCAATACTCACTATTTGTAGAAGACAAAAAGCAACCTATGCAACACATGGCATCTAAAGAAGATCACAGCAAAGTTAAGGCTGCAGTCACAGGGAATGTTGCTGTACAGGAAGAAGAAATTCAGGTTAAGCAAAAGAGTCCCATTACTATATTGTCAGATTATGAGGGTTACTTACTAGAAGAAGAGCAATTCATGGAAAAAACTAAAGTTAAGGCTGAAACTTTCAGAGAATGTTCCACTTCAGAAAGCAAAATAGTCAAACCTAATAGGAAGAAGAACAAGCTTGAGGTGATGGATTTTGCAGCTGTCAAACATCAGGGAAGAGCTTTGAAAATGTTAGGAGAAGTAGCATCGGGATGGAGGCCTAAAACTAGGTCAAAGAATAAGCTAAGGTTAAACATGAAGAAGCTACTGGACTCTAGTTTGAATGTCAAAGGAGTGACTATCTTGGATGATACTTCATCAGGTGAAGAACCATAATGTAACACAATGAGCATGAAAAGCAAGGGAAAAATAGTTGCCAAAACTTCCTCTTCTCATCCTGCCAAAACAAAAAGATCATCACAGTCAGCAAAGGAGTTAAGCCAGCCTGAACCTAAACTGTCTACTATATTTCTTGAAATAAAAAGTGAACTTTTAGAGCAACAGCAAGCAAAAGAAACTGTGCTACCTTATGTTGAAGAATAGTCCTTGAAAGATGCTAAAGAGACAGACATAGATGAAGATGCAGATATTTTTAGAAAGCTCAATATACCCTAGATACCTAGTGATGAACAAAATACTGCAACAGGCAAGCCATTTGATTTTTATAGAGAAAATATGCAAAGAGCTCTTAAACAGTACAAATATCAGATGGAGTACCTACAGGAAACTAATGATGGCCTCATTCTAGCCAATAGAAGATTGAGAGAAGATTTACAGGAGGTCAATGATCATTATCAGGAATTGATAGCTGTTTCTAAGGAGGCTTTAAAGAGAAAAAGAAGTACTGATGAGCAGTCTACAGAATTGAAGCAAACTGTTAGGGACCTGCAGCAGAAAAATGAGGAGCTCACCAAGAGAGTAGCTGACATGGAAGAGGAGCAGAGGCGAGCTAGGAATAAAGCTCAGGCATTAGATGGGATTGCTTTGCTAGCTGAGGCAGCAAAAGACCTATGAGTTAGTTAGTCAAGCAGTTTGTTTTGTTATATCTTTTTCAAAAACATTTTAGTTAGTGGTTTACTATTTTTGGAAAATATCATTTTTGTAATATTGTAAACTTTACTTTATTCCATCGAATCAGTTGAGGGCAGTTAGGGTTTTGATCCCTAACTAATTTTGTAAAAACAGTATTTAGAGAGATTGAGAAGTCATTAGGGGGGTTTGATTTTGGGAGAGCTTCAGGAGGTCCTTAAACTTGTTCATGAGTTAAGTACCAAAACTCTTGTATGCATTTGATGATAAAATTATGAGATATATGACACTTTTTACCTTTCAGTTTCTATGTTGGCTTCGTTGTTCAGCTTGTTTAGTTACTTAATTGATATATTCATTACTGGTTTATGTTTATCTGCTGGTGATGCTTGTATTTTATGAATGAACCTCAACATTGTGTTTCCGTTGGATCTTGTTGGATATATTATGCATTTTTGTCATCTTTTGTTTATGATTTAGTTATTATTTTGCTCATGAATGTATTCCCTGATTGTTCCCAAATTTTACAACCAATAAATCATACCAGAAACCCTAAACCTAGTTTATTTTATTGACTTTTCTTTGAGATTGTGTTGGCTTGTTTCTTTGGCCTTGGAAACAATTTCTGGCACAAACAGACCCCATCCCGCGAACCGCCTCCCATTCATGTCCTATCAAACATTTGACCATCCACAGCTTTGGGTCCTTAACAGGTAGTACCCCTGGGATTTGCACGTTACTATAGTTTTGCATAAGACAAGCAGCTGCCTCCATTCTGCTAAGCTAGGAGGATACATCTCGGGATCCTCCTGAGTCTTTCCTGAGGGTTTGTGCCTTTCTTCGTTTTGCTAAGAGCGAACTTCTACCTTTAATTTCTTTTTGGTTGATCGTGTCTGCATTGGCTGCTTCGGCGCTGGATACGTCTCCTTGCAGGGTGGATTGCTCATAAGGTTCTACAGACCTCTCTCCCTAAACTCTCCTAACAATTCCTGGACTTCGTGATCATTCGACATGGTGCTAACTGTAAACTCAAAGAAGTGCACAATGCAGGATTCGCAGGCCTATGTAGCTTCTTATAGAATCCTGCAACAAAATATGTCATCATGGTGCATTAATGACGCTGAATTTGATGGAGCGGAGGTAAATCATGTCCACATAGCACTAGATTTTCCCAAGATCTCATCATTACAGGTAGTTAAGGCATTTCATGTGCCGACGCCGCCAAGTCTAGTTTGTCCCATCAGTCACATTTTAGGCTACGACACACCTTTCTTCTTCGACATAACCACTAACTTCGGCTTCACCTCAATGAGTACCTTCGACCCAATATTGGCCTTCGACCCATCCTGACCCACATGGCAACCAAACTTCAACCTTCCAACTTTGATAGTCTTTAGCACTTCGTGGCTTTGAGAACAACTTCATTATAGTCTAGTACCCAATTTCAATTGTTCTTGGTACTTAGACTCTCCTTCTTGCTGTTATTTCTGATTAGGGGTGTCCCGGCTTGTCCCTGTACTTCTTTAATCTACTTCTGTTCACCATGGAAGGTAAAATTTCTCCATTCAATTTGGCTAACTGGACTGCGCCACCATCGGTAACTCTTTGCACTATGTATGGTCCGTTCCAATGTGTCTTGAACTTACCTGGGAATTTCATGAATTTACTGTCATATAAGAGCACAAGATCACCATTCTGGAACTACTTCTTCTTAATGTGTCTATCATGCCATGCTTTCTCTCTAGCTTTATGTACTTGCTGCTGGAACCCTGTAATGAATCTGTCTTCTTCGAGTTCTAGTATCTTTGCCAGCCTTTCTTTTATCATAGCTGGGTCATCCATCTCTGTGAAAGTAGATATTCTAAGACTAGGAACAATGTACTCCATGTGCATGACTGCTTCTTGTCCATAGACCAACCTAAAAGGTGTATGGCCTGTCAACTTCTTGTAGGTGGTCCTATAATCCCATAGTACTGCTGGAATTCTAAGATCCCAATCATTTCTGTTGACATTGCAAACCTTCGTCAGAGTGTGTTCAAGGATCTTGTTAAAGGATTCGACAGTTCCATTTGCTTGAGGATGATAGGCAGTACTCTTCTGATGATATACTTGAAATTCTTTAGTCAATACTTCAATAGTCTTATTTAGGAAATGTGATCCTTGATCACTCATAAGAATTCTACAACACCCAAATCTTGACAAGATGTTATCGAAGATGAACTTTGCAGCTGTAGCAGCGCTACAGTTCTTGACTGGTTCAGCTTCAGCCCAATGAGTAAGGTATTCAGTTGCTGTAATAATGTATCTTGCTCCGGATTTCTTTGCAGGGGGATTGATAGGACCAACAAAATCAATAGCCCGCTTGTCAAATGCTTGTAACGTTACCTGTGGAACCAGAGGCATCTCATCTCTCTTGGATGGTTTTCCTGTCCTCTGACAGATGTCGTAGCTGTGACAATAATCTCTTGCATCCTTATGAATTGTGGGCCACAACAATCCAATTGTTAGAATCTTTTATATCGTAGCTTTTCCTACATAATGACCTCCCACTGCTCCAGAATGTGCCTCAGCCAAAATCAATGGCTTTTCATGCTCCAGGACACATCTGTACCATATTTTATCTGGTCCCATCTTATACAGCTATCCTGCTATTAAGGTAAAGTCAACTGCTTCTTCTATTGTGTTGTCATCTTGGCAGGTGCAAAACCTGTAGACAAGTACTGAACAATATCCTGAAAATAGTCATCAACCATCTGGATGGAAAACAACTAGGCATCGGGAAGACCTTCGTCCAAACTAGTGGGTTCCTCGCCTGACTCGAGCCTCGACAAGTGGTCCGACCCTAGGTTAAGTCTTCCAGGATTAACTATGATCTCAAAGTCATATTCCTAAAACAAAATCAGCCATCTGCATATCCTTCCACCTAGCATAGGCTTGTTAACCAAATACTTCAGAGCAGAATGGTCAGTGAACATCTTAAAATGAGATCCGAACAGATAGTGTCGAAACTTCTACAATGCATAAACCATAGCTAGACCTTCTCGTTCTGTCGTAGTATAATTTTTTTCTGCTGTGGACAATTTTGTACTTGCAAAAGAAATAGGGTGATCAATATTACCTTCACCTAACTGAGCCAATACTATACCCATAGAAATGGAGGATGCATTGACATGCACATGAAACTCCTTATTCCAGTCAGGGAATACTAAGATAGGGGTAGTTACCATCTTTTCCTTCAAAATATCCAAGCTTGCTTGACACTCAGGTGTCCGTTCAGACTTAATATCTTCCTTCAACTTCTTTTCCATAGGGGCTGTAATCTGAGCATATCCTTTAATGAATTTCCTGTAATATCCAGTATGACCAAGCATAGTGCGAAGTTGTTTAACAGACTTCAAATGTGGCAGGTTCACAATAATAGCTATCTTTTCAGGATCCATCATTAATCCTTGCTTACATATAATGTGACCTAGCAGAATTCCAAAAGGTGTACAAAAGATACACTTTTTCAAGTTCAAGGAAATCTGATGCTATCTACACTTGTCCAGCATAAGTCTTAAACTAGATATATGGTATTTTAGTAAACCAAAGATAGTCCAATCATTAAAATAAACTTCTAAGAATTTATGTATAAATTCCTTAAATGCAGAGATGACTACTCTAGAAAACATAGCAGGTGCATTCTTCAATCCAAAGGGCATAACTGTATACTGAAAGGAACCCATTTCTGTGGTGAAGGTTATCTTATGTCAATATTATGGAGCAATTCTGATCTGATGGTAACTTGAAAATCCATCAGTAAAAGAGTACACTTCTTGACCTCTGACATTGTCTAAAACTTCATCTGTAAAGGGAGTAGGGAAAGGATCATGCAAGCAGGAATCATTCAGCTTCCTCAGATCAACATAGATTATGATTTCTCCCTTGGTCTTCTTTTCTTGCACCACCATAAGACTGACCCATTCGGATTCTTCAACAGGCTCAATAATTCCCGCATCAAGCATCTTATCTAGCTCCATTCTGACTTTTTCTTTATACTTAGGGTTCAACCTATAAGGGCGCTATTTCACAGGCTTCGCATCCGGTTTCAAAGGGATTTTTATCACTCCTATATCACCAAGGATACCTTTCATCTCTGAGAACTTCGTTGGAAATAGGTACTGATATTCATGGAGAAGTTGGGTCACTTTTCTCACCATTTATTCATCCCAATCTTCTCCAATGGTAGCGTACTTAGGTTGTTCTTCTGATCCAATGTTTACTGTCCTTGTCTTTAGGGGCTGAGTCACTTCAAGTGCTTCGACTGCTGGTCCGTGTACTTCCCAATGTCCTTCTGACTCAGGAATGTTAATGTTGCGTGGATCATCATCCTCTTCAATTGCGAGGTTATAACATTCTACCGCATTGGCTTCTTGTTCCTTCCAATCAGGTTGGTATTCAGCTATTTCTTTATTATCAAACACCTTAGTATGGATCAACGTAATAGCTGCATCTAAAGCAAGACAAACTTCATTAATGGAAAATGTGAGCACAAAACTGTCAACAAGGCTATCCCAACTTACAGTACCATGGCGAAGCTCGGCCTCCACATACCAGTTATTTGCTATAGGTTCCAGAGTGTGCACAAACCTATGTACCCATTCTTCACGAGGTACATGCTTCCATGCTTCGTAGCACTGCTCCAAATGTTCCTGAGGACTAGTATTTCTATTAAACCTGCTTTGCACCTCCTGAGGTTGATCCATGAATCTCAGGTGAAGGAAATTTTGACAAGCTTCCCAACTAGGAATGTACTTTTTATGACCATTCCACCATCTAGCAGCTGTGGCTCTAAATACATAATCTAGAGTCTCCATTTTCTGTGAATCTGGTACTTGTTTTGAGAATTGTACAATAAACTCTTCTAGGTCTTTCACACCATCAAAAATAGGTAAGACTCTTTCCTGTGAACCAAGCCATCTGAGAGATTTGGTAATTCTTGCACATCGATGTCCATGTAGTTCATAAAGTCTATTCTGCCAATTCTCTAGACCATCATTTGAATCCGTCATGTAGGAGCTGTCACACTGCCAATCCATTATACCTTCGGCATTAGGATCAACATAATCTTCTTCCTTAGCTGTGATGTTGTAGATATGATCCAAAACATCCTGATATTCATCTCTAAGTGGTTCTGTGTACCTTTCTCCTTGAGAGGAGTCCAATGGTACTATGACTCTCAAACCTTTCCCTTCGAAAGTCATTTGTCTCTTCTTAAGGTTAATGACTGCATAATTTTCCATTGCCCATTCAATTCCTAACAAGGCTGGATAGGGATTGCTATCATCGATTATCTCAATGACTTCAAAGTCTGCTAAGGTACTGACTCCATCAATATCTACTGGGGCACTAGGGAATATTCCTAGGGGCACAATCTTCTGCTGATTGGCTAATCTCAACTATATAGGGGACCATTCCAGGGTAGGTTTTCCCATTTTTTCCCAGGTCTGCTTAGTTAAGACATTTACTTCTGATCCCAGGTCCAAAATAAATTCAGTCATGCCATACTCTCCTATCTGAGCATGCAACCTCATTTCTCTTCCCGTTCTTCTGACTCTATTAAGAGTTTTTTCCTTACCAGAGCTTCGCTGAGGTTCGCAAGAAGCAATAACTTTCTGCAGCTCATTTAAAGCATTTTGATTTCTTAAGAGCTTCATACAACTTTGTAAAAAGGATGACAGTGTACTTACTTTATCTGTCAAAGCTTCTTAAGACTGTGACTGCTGCTGATGTTGTTGCGTAGGTGCTACTGATGTGCTCGAATCAGCAAAGTCTTTTTTGGCTTCCATAAATGTCTCTTTTTCTCTTCCCACATCAAAGGTTGGAATTTTCTCTGGGGCCTTAAGAACCCAAGCCTCGTCAGTCTGTTTCTCCTTGTTCTACACTTGCATCATAGCTCCACTCCTGGTAACAACATTAATGGCTGGGACAGGTCGTTGCTCTACAGCAATCATCTGAATATTCTGAGTAGGAACACTATTTATTTCTTGAATCTTGGCTATCAGCTGTGGGCATTGCTCTATCACATGGTCGATTGCTCTACAATATCGACATGTCGTAGTTGGGTTCCGACAGTCTCTAGCTAGATGTCCTACCTAGTTACAGTTATAACACAAAACCTGGTTTTGTCCTCTTCTAGCCATACCACCACGACCACGACCTCCAAAAGTACCTCGACCTGATGTACTACCACGGTATCCATATCCATCATTGCCTTGTCCATTGTTTTGTACCCTATAAACATCATAGGTTCATTCTCTCATGAGGTCAAAACTATTAAATTCTTCTTCGTTGTGTCCAACTGACTTACACAACTTGCAATAGGGGTTCTTAGGGACCTACACATATCTCTGTAGTAGATAGCAGTCTTTAGGTTGATGCTGGCCAGTTGTCCTACAGATCTCACAATATAGAACACTAGGGTTGAACGGGTTTAGCGCACTAGAATTTAGGTAATTTCTTACCACAGGACACTATTCCTTGTCATGACCCTCTGTCCTACACCGCTTACACCAAACCTCCTCTCGAACGGCTTTCCCTTTCTTCATGTCATGAAGCTCCAAATCCATTTCTGCCAATTGCACTTGTATTTGGGCTATTCTAAAATTATCTTCGACAGGAGCTGTTTCAAGCTTCATAGAAATTTCCAAAGCCTCTTGCTGATTAACAACCTTTTGTTGCATAAGGGGCATCCTGATATGTGGTAACAACACTGCAATGAAGCATTCCTTATGCTGCATTGGTCCAATAGTGAAACTAACTTGATCTAGTAGAACTTTAAACCTCTGATCAAAATCCCAAACTAATTCTCCTCGCCTCTGTTGAATCTCTTTCAGTTCAGTTATACATTGTGACTCTGACTTAGGCTTCTTGAACTCTTTGATCATTGCTGCTTTAATATCGACGAAGACATGGTTCTGAGTACTGGAAAACTTCATGAACCAGGTCAAAGCTCAGTCTCTAAAAGAAGTAACGAGCTGCGCTCTTCTTATATCTTTATCCGTAATGTTCTTAGCAGTCCACATGACTTCACATAAGAACTAGAACTATTCTGGATCCTCTAATCCAGTTCCTTTGAAAACAGGGAGCTTAATATCATCATTCATGTGGGCCATAGTGGATCTAGGGAGGATGGAGGGGGACTGGTAGTAGGCGGGGGTGAACTTACTGGGGTAGACTGAGCTGCGATAGGAATACTCGGGCTAGGGTTACTTTAAGACTGCGATGGGTTCTAAGGGATAACAGAGCTTCACTGCGGGGTTACTGGAGGGTTTCCAATAGAAGGGGTTTCTTCGGGCTCTGAGTCTGCCAGACTTACGGGGGTATACTCGATATTCTGAGTTAGGGTATAGGATCCAAAATTTCTCTTTACCTTTTCCCACTTTGCAGCAAACCAGTTTGCTCGTCGAAGTCACTTTCACTTGCAAACATAGGTTAGTAATACTAAATCTAACAGTTTGATTCAATGAGCAATATACCTTTTTCAGCCAATAGCAATTTAATTCTCAAACTAAATGAATTCAAGTACTTACCCCTTGGTCCTTTGAAAAACTGTCGTTCAGCTTCGCTGAAGGAAGTACTGGTGTTGATGGCGAACTCCGTCATAAATCCTTCAAGGGTTCGCGTCATCCAGAAATCAACAGCTCGAGAGATCATGTTGTTTACTCTTTTCAATATGTTAATTCTTGCGGGGGTCCAATCAGGAAACTGACCCTCTTGGAAGTTCGTCTTTCTCTCTGTCTACCTGGATAACCACTGGTGCAACTCTATGTGGATACTACCAAATAAAATTTCATAAACATCAGAAAAAATGCACCTTTGTAAAAAGTCATCTGAACTACGACAAGGATCTTTATTCTCTTGCTCAGCAAATTTCAGATAAGTCTCTTCAATCCAATCACCGATTTCTTTCACGGAGGGCCTCCAAAACATATCCCTCTTGAGCAGATACTGAGCTCAACCGGAAATGGAACCAATTTTTTGGGATTAGGGAAAAACCAAGTTCTATACTTTTGTCTTTGCACCAACAAAAGACCCACAGTGTTGGCCGTTTTGGCAACAACCTGCGAATAGGTTGCAGTCTCACCCGAAACAGCTATGCGGTGCCGCAAAATCAGGTTTCAGCAAGCAGAAGAGGGATATTAT
The DNA here is from genome assembly GCA_001517045.1 of Pseudotsuga menziesii. Lineage (NCBI taxonomy): Eukaryota > Viridiplantae > Streptophyta > Pinopsida > Pinales > Pinaceae > Pseudotsuga > Pseudotsuga menziesii. The sequence continues at coordinate 196,096 of LPNX010074910.1, read as the reverse complement.
TGTACCTTTGGCCTTTAACAAATATTAATCATTCAATACAGAGCTTCGACATTCACTATATAACTTTGCGGTTAGATAAACAAACAGTTTCTTGCTTAACCCTTAACTGGGAATTCACAATGAAGTTAATATTTAGCAATGATCTTACTTTATCAATTATCTACTTATCAATGTATAAAAGAACATAACATAAACAACACAAAAGAACCACAACACAAGATATAACGTGGTTCACCCCCAGTGTAGGGGCTATGTCCATAGAACTGCGTTTTATTCAAGTCTTTACAAAAACCACAGTTCTGATCTACGCACTCAGCTGCAGATCTCCTTAATTCCCCAAAGCTGCGCACATAGCTACAGATCTTCTTTATCACCAAAACCCTCTGCGCACACAGCTGCAGAGGTCGTCCACGCACACAGCTGGGACTTAACCTTTCTTACAAAACTAGGCCTTAGCTTCGCATCAAATCCTTTTACCTCAAAAGCCTAAACTAAATCCTTTACATGAGTGCTTATTTATACAGTGCACTTATTACAAAACCATGGGCTTAAACCATGGGCACCCCGAAACCATAAACCCTGGGATTAAAACATGGGTTAATTACAAAAAGATGGCTTTGACTCAACCCCAACACCTCTAAGACTATTTTGAGTCGCAACTCCGCTTACAAGCTCCCACAAAACCCGTGGAGTTACCAACATTAGGGACCGTTAAGGTGCGTGCCCCAATAGTTAACCATGTGGTTCATAAAATCATCCTTCAATTTTCCATTTTGGGCATTCCAACGTGTGCGAATGGTGGGACCAAAAATATCCAAAACCTTCTCATGCAGGTTCTTATAAAAAACATTATTTCTTTCAAAAACAATATGATCATTAATTAAAATTAATTTCAGGTATGTGTCTTTGAATTACATGAAAAAAACTGAATTAATTAAATAATACCTGCCATATTTGGTATCTTGATTGGAATACAATCCTTTTCCACCAAGGATGTAATGACCAATGATCCCTTGCTAACGACATGTACTACTCTAGGATAAAGACTTTCACATTCTATGCTACTCTCCTCACTAACATTCTGTGAAGTAGTATTGGGTGAAGGGCCCTACTGATCTCCAACATCCGGTGAGGTTGTAGCATATAAATGGAATTGTTGGTAAGGAGAGTCAAATAGAATTGTTGGTACAGTAGATTAACGCCTTGTTGAACCATCACTGCTACTAATACCAGCATCTCCATACTGTAATTGATGCACATGTGTTGTCTCAAAAAATTCCTTCAAAAAAGTAAACTTTAATTGATTAGATCATATCAAAAATAGATAAATAAAATAACATAAATTAATATATGTCATAGTTCATAAAATATTTCATAGATGCCTCTTACCCCATACTTTACTATTGTTTTCCTCAAGTCACCAATTCTTGCTTTGATTTCTTCAGTCACGGGTCTGATTTTTATCAGTGTAAGAATTTCTTTATTAGACTTTTTCAAAGCCTTCTTCATAGTTCCCATTGGGTAAGTTGAACAAAATATATCTTCCTCACTGACCCCCTCATCATCGTGATGTGGTGTGCTCTACAAACATCAATCAATAAAACTAGTTAATTTATTTTTAATCATTACAAAATTTCACATGAAAAAAAAATGCATTTAATAAAAAAAAATTACTTTAATCGTGTTTAGGTACTATTCAGCTAACATTTACCTGATGGGACACCATTGGGGATTTCCCATGATCATTCTACCACAATACAAGAAGAAACACAATTTCGTATTGAAAAGTAAAAATTGAACCATGTCTAATAAAATTGATTAATGAGGAAAAAAATTAGTGTTAACATGACAATCATGTTTACCTGACCAGAAGCTGCATGCGTGTTCTAAGTACCGCCCCCCCTGCAGGTGTGTTCATAGTGTTTACAATGTTCCTACATAATGTTTACAATATTCCTGCATGGTATTTACAATATACCATCACAGTGTTTACAATAACGCTCGCAAGGGGCTTGGGATATCCCCGCAATGGGCTTGAATAATGCCCACAAGGGGGTGACAATAAGAAGATAAGGAAACCAACATACCCATAAGACCAAAGTTTACCATAAAGGTAGATAACCAACCCCTTTCACCCATAGGACCGACAATACCAAGGGATTTAATCTTTGTCAAGCTATCAAAGAATCATTTGACATATTTAAGTGAAATCATTGTTTAGAAGTTTAAATGTTTGTATTGTATATATTGAATGGATATTGGAATATTTTCATATAGATATACCGTGGTATGAAGTCATGTTTTATTATGAAGCTTTCAGGATACCTATTTTAACTTGGTAGCTTGGACTAATCATTATATTTTACATTTCCTACAATATTTGGACTAGTTGGACTATATTGATAATATGATATCCTACATTTTGAGATATTTTGGTTGAAACCTAGGAGCATTGAGCTAGTGAGTGGACAGAGAATGGTCATTATAAATGGAAGAGACGTAGAAGAACATTAGTATGGATGGATGGCATGCTAGGAACCCTATACCATTGTACCAACTCTTTACATGCAAGAACCCCATCCCTTAAGTACAGTCTTGTTATTACCTTATATATACTTTAGCTTATATTATCTTCTTATAGTTACTTATGGTACAGTTCAAATAACCTACAGTGCTCCATCTTAGGATATGTAGTAGCCTTAGTGAATTCCAATCTCACTAAGTACTCATCAATCATTGAGTACCATGCTCATAGTGCCCGCTTCAACCCATAAAGGGCGTTCTTCAATGTGCATACATGGGTATCTTTCTCATGCACCTCAAAACCCCTCTATTGATTAATGTAAACCTCCTCCCAATCAATCCATTAAGAAAAGTTGTCTTGACTCTTAACATTTATCTGACATAAATACCAAACAAAAACTGGTGCTAAAGATATGATAAATTTGATAAAGGTATACCTACCAACTGGTGCAAAGGAATTTCCATAATCAATTCCCTTTCTTTGGAAGAATACTCATGCAATGAATTTAGCTTTATAATTCTCTATGGTACCATTAGTTTGATGCTTCACCTTGTACAACCACCTAGAATTGATCGCTAACTTACCCACTAATCTCAGTAAAATATCCCATACATCATTCTCCATAATATAGGTATACTCTTGAATCATGGAACCTCACCACAACTAGTCTAAATTTTCCTGCCCGAACTAGAAGGCTCTATGATGGAAGAAATTGATGCAACATTATGAGAAAAATTCTGAGGATGATTCAACCATAAGAATTTTTTAAAGCTCAAACTTACTCATGTTCCTCCTACAATGATTGAGTAAGCCACCTCGGCAATCTAGCTATAATAGGTCATACTGAGGTGTCTATTCCTACAATAGAAGCTAATTGTTTTACTTATGGTCTTCTTTAGAGATCGATACCCATAAAAAAACTATGTTCTCTTTCTTTTACTTGTGTAGGAGGCTTTGTAATTTCTTCAGTAATATGCTCAAAGTTTTGATGTATGTGTGTTAAATTACCATTTCACAAAATATATTTCCATTTTGTAACCTTTTTCTTCCTTCCAAACAGTGTAGTGGCACTAATTTGTCTTTTTGAATTATAAGCGATGTTTCCGTTCATTCTTCCATAGGAAAGCTACAATTATTTTTTCTTTATACTATTTCTCTTCAGGCATCTACAGATTATGAACTCTATCAAGTTTAGTTTAAGACTGAGTCTTGGATCCCGTTGTTATAAGCTGGAGACCCTACTCTGCGTATTTAAAGAGGACCTACACAGTTGCGATTTTTGGTGTAGTTTTTTTGGGAATACAAGTCATTATTCCAACAAACTCCACTATACTAAAAACAATGGATAGATATAAATTTATCAAGCTACAGAAACAATGTGTTTCTTACTGATTTGGCCTCACAAACTGTAGTGACCAAACTACAAAAGGGGGCCAACTTATGCTAGATTGATATTTTTCTCAATTTGTTTCAGTCAACATGACCCCATAGTTGGAAATTTGACATTGCTCCCCATCCAAGGAATAAAAGTTCCTTTCCTTTTAGTTTTGACTATATATTGTCTGTGGGATTTTATGTCAAAATTATGATCAGCTAAGTGTTGGTTATTTTTCATTATAGATAGCTACTGTTATTTCCTACATACATGTTAGATTAAACATTCCCAACAATGATGCGTTTAATTGGAGAATATTGTTGGTCAGCGTAGGTCATACTGGGTGTAGTGGGGATTTCTTCCCTACTACATGCATATGCACCAACCTTAGCTTGTCCAGAGCATAAGGAATATTTCAAAAATAAAAATAACAAAACAATAACAAGACATTTTTTATGGGGTTTCAACATATATATCAACTAACTAATGCATAAAATAAAATAAACACACCTTTTTGGAAATGGGCCACCGTAGCTGTCCTTGGAAGTGGTTCTGCATCTCCAAGGTTTGGTTCTTCAATATCTTACACATCTGGTTTTCAAGTGAGGGGAATGGATCAAAATGGGTACGGAATGAACTCAATATACACCATAGTAAATGGCGTAGAAAAATATGGAAGGAAAAGTATGTGATGTGATTGATGGAAAATCAGAAAAAAAGTGATCCAAAAGTGTTTTGAGAGAGTCATTCACAATGTATTTATAGTATGGTCCTAAGGTTTTTTGATGCAAGGTAATGACTCATGGTATTTTATTGTCCATGGTATTTATCTGTGGTTTTTTGACCCATTCTCATTTTTAGGGTTTTTGACCCTTTTTGGGAGAGAGTGGGTATAAATCATAATAAATGCTCATCATTCCTTCATTTGTGGGAAGGAATACTGATGATTTTTACCATTTTTTGTGGAAATACAATTGCAAAGGTAAAAAATGAGGGAAATATGGTTGGAATATGATGTATGTATATATGGTATAGACCATGGAGAGCTAGGTGAACACTTTTGAGTGTTAATCGCCCCCTGATGTGTGATGGTAGGAGCTCATCATATGGCCGATGGACATCATAGGTTCATGGGAATATGGTTAAAACATTGGAGATATTGGAGAGAACTGCAAAGAAGTGGAGCTTCCTTGTTCGAACTACAATGGCTTTTGGTCTCCTATTGGTTCTCAAAATGGATGAGATACATATAATATGTGACATGTATATGGATGAGGAGGGCATACCCATCCTCATAATAATGTCAAAGGAATAAATAATGGGATCAAGGATCAAAACCTAGGAGCTGATCAATGCATATACAAATGATGATACATAATTTTGGCCTCAATAGGAGGCTAAATACAATGATGATATGAAGGAATGATACATAGAAACAATGCCATTCTCATGGAATGCAATATCATCACAACTGATGCTCTGCTTGACTTGGAAGTCTAAGTAACTCGAGGGACTCAATGACAGAGAGTCATAATATCCATGGTACAATATATAGCATCAAGGACTAGAGATACATGGAAGCGTAACACTGGGAGCTTTCGAACACTTTCCCCAATGCAACCCGAAAATTGAAAGGGAGATGAGACTGTATGGGTCCCATAGGTATACTCACCAATGTCCTAGAGTCAGGTGAAAACTAAGTTATTTGACCAAATAATGAATGGACCAATACCTTGTACGAATCTCAATGGTGCGATGATGTAGCTAGAGTCAAGCATGTGAGATCCAACCAACTCGACATGCACTAATGAATCCTATCTAGTGTTCCATGAAACTCATCAATGAGGTGGATGAAACTAGGATACACTAGACCTATGGGTCTATCCTCTAGAATAGATGTGCTGACATCGACAGAGGGAGGCCCTGCAACTAATCAAGGCAATGATGTTTCCTTGACTAGAAGCATGAGGGGGATAAGCAAATATGTGGAACAATAAGGGGACCAAAACAATGAATAGGGGAATAGGAGCAGGGGAGTACGGGGGACTCAAAATTCCTATGTTGAAAGTATGACGACAGGGATGACTTGGAAGAAAATGAAACTGACGGATGGGAGAGGGATCATAGATGTAATACCAAGAAGATAACGGAAAATGGGACATAGTAAGGGAGGTAACTAGACTAGTGATATCCAAGGGATCCAAGGAAGAATCATTGCATAATACTCTTAAAAAAGGTGACCCAATGGGGGGAAGCTACCATAATGTGATATCATATGTGGCGGCACCTAGAGACACCATTTGGTCCTTCTTCAAATTTTTAGGAGCACGAAGAAGGGATAGAAGTAAGCTCGATATGACACTATCTCATGGATTTTTAGCGAGCCCGAGAAAGTTAATGCTCGATGGTGTTTTCATTTTTAGAGAGTATGAAAACTGTAAGAAGACTCCAGTGTTCTCTCTTTTTTGTTAGTAGTCTCCTATTCCCAAAAATGTATAAAATTATACAAAGGAGAGCTCTCCCAACATTTGGGGGAAGGGAGACTTCTTTACCATTGGTAGTCCAATCACGTCGGAAAAGGTTAAACCTATACTAACTAGAAGGCTGTTTAAATAATTATATGAGCATGAATGAAACCAAGTTTGGTCAAAAATCTTTTCATTATGAGAGGGATGCAAGAGAGCTTAAAGACAACCCATAATGGGGTTTTTCATAAAGTATGATCCCAATGTCCGAGAAAGAATAAAAGGATTCAAAGGAAAACATCCCTGGCTGGAAGGTGCTAGGGTGATTCTTTTCTTATAATAGTCTATGCAGTCTGAAAAAGGAAATAAATGACACCACATAGACACTATTTCAAATATTTTAACAAGATTCAAAGGAGGCAAGCATGCTCAACAATCTTTTCATTCATTTTAGGAGTCAAAAAAGAGATTAACAGAAACTCCGTAATGGTCAATCAAGCAAGGAGGAAGTAATCGATATATGGAAATAGGTTATGTTGTGAACATAGATGATAGGAATAAATGTTGAATGCTGATGGGGACTGCTTGTAGGACGATGGATGGCGATAGAAGATGGGAAACTTTGCAGTATGGATGGGGCAGATTGCTCGTGAACATGCCAATACATAAAATGGGTGATTCACATGATGGCACACAAATAAAGGTTTGTTTCAGGAAATAGACCTAAAATTTGATGGGAGAGCTCAAGACATGGGTCTCATTGAAAGATAGAGAACGAAAAACCAAACCTGGTGGTGGGAATGGTTCTTCAAACGGACACCAGATGACTTTGTGGTGCATGGAAGAAGAAATAGACCAAATGGAGGTCTATAAACAGGGGAGGGACTACATGACATGTGTCAGTGTTACTGTTTAGTTCTGATTTGGAGTGGAGGACCCATAACACAACTATTGTTTTCTTCTGTTTAGACCGGCAGTTTTCAGATCTATGCCCTATAGCTAAGAGCTCTGATGGGTGTTATATCATATTTATTAATTCACCTAATATTTATTTATCGACCGGGGTTGGTAGGCTTAGAGGTGACACAAAATATATGTGAAGGTAGAGGAATTCCTATGGTGTCGTGGAAATACTTTAATAAACAAAAGCTCGAAATATCTTTCAAAATGAAAAACCTAGTCAAACTCTCAAGAATTCAACTATTAACGTAATTGAGCCAGAACAAAATACTAGATCAAATGATAAAAAATACACTACTCTACTCTATAAACAATTACTAAAGAATACAAATATATACAATACTACTTCTATATAAGAAAAACTACTCTTTCTAGTAAGGTTTATTGAATAGTTTCAAGAACTAATTATGCAGAGAAATTTTATATCGGAAACATAACAACAATAATTAGATTGATAATTTTTTTTATAAAAAAAAAAAATTAGACTGAAAAAGGATACTATCAACAACTAACTTCTCAATTAGAATACTAAGATGTAAGGAAGACCTAACTGATAAGTAAGTAGAAAACTTAATAAAAGAAACAAGTAGAAAACCTAATAGGAATGACTTTGAATTCTATCCTACAAGTCTCTTTCGGTAATCACACAATGAAAAAGGAACAATCTACAAGGTACTAGTATATTTTCCTAAGGATAACACATCTAATACTAAGTTTTACATGCAAATCGATAAAACAATCCAAAGGCATGATTACAAAATAGTACAACAGTATTAGTTAAAGGAATAAAAAACAAACAAAAGAAACAAAACATAAAATAGCTCAAAACATGTTCAAAGTGAAAGGATAAAACTTTAATAAATAATCTAAAATAATCTAAATTTTAGTCTTAATGTTAAATAGAACTATAATCTAACTATTACAGTCAAAGCATACTTTAAAAAATAAGGAAACGAAGCTTAAAATAGGTTCAAAACACATTAAGAACACTAAAAACGAAAAGATGGACTGGATGACAGACTGAACTACAGGTCTGAAAGGGGTGTCTGAATAAAAGTTTAAAGAGGAAGTCTGAATGACAGTATGCACAACTAAAATCACCAAAAATAACCTAAATGATCTAAGCTTCAACCGAAATTGTGCACATGCAAATATAATGCATAGAGGCAGTAAATAAACCTACTTAATGATCAAATTTAACAGCAAAATTAATCTTAAACTTATTCATAAAAATTAATCATTGCGTATTACACTAAGAAACAAATTGGAATTTAACTTGAATGGACTTATAACAGAAATAAAATGAACAGAATATTACAACTTGATAAAAGCAATCTATTCTATCTACTTGTAAATAAAACAGTAAAATTGTAATGAAATGACTGAAAGCAAATTTAAATCAAACTATGCGCGCAACTAGCTATTTAAATTCGGAAATAAAACTATACTAATGCATTATAGAAGAAAATGAAATCAACGTTTACAGTAATTTGAATGAAAACAAATGAGAAATCAAACTAGCTACAAAAGAAAAGGTAACGAAACTACAAAAGAAAAGAAACCACTGGTTGATGAGGGTCCCTCTCAGCAATCATGGGTGATGCCTTGCTAATGCTTACTCAAACACAATCATGAACAATAGAACATCAAGCTTCTATTAAAAAATAAGGAATAGAGTTACATAATTCTTCTTAGAAACTCACTGTCTCACTAATGAATTGATCAACTCTTTAGCTCTTCACGTGGAGGCATTTATATACATAATGTTTACAAAGGTGAGCAATTCGACCCTTTAGTGGTCGAATATTCTCTAAATTTAGTTGACCATTATGAATTCTAACTAATCAAACACCAACGCACAACATTCTCCTTCTCCTTCGTGAATCAGTTCTCTTCAGTGTGTGATGTGGCGTACAAGATTTACTCTAGTGTGGTTGGTGTCATGGTGTCAAGCAGAGGTAGCGTGATGGTGATCCTTCTAGAATGGGATCCATTGCATCACCCAAACATGTGGACAATAAGCAATTTCCATACTTTAATACCTAGGAATGTCTTATCAACGACGCGCGGTTGGAACAACAAACTGAATGGTGAGGTGGATATGCTCTACGCATATCTAGGATGAATGTGTTTTCTATTTGTTGGCATGCTAATGACTATGGTATGCAATAACAATCTCATGCTAACGTTTTAATGCCTGGAAAACTTGCCAATGAATATCGTGCAATCTAATTAGTGAGCGAGATAGTAAGTTGGACATGCTATGTGCATATCTAGCTGAATGTGTTTTTGTTGTTAGCTCGTCCAAAAAATGCAAACAAATGCATACATAAATTGCTATATCAAAACACGCTCCAAATAATGTCAATTTTAATCTATAAAATCATGAAATGATAATAATAAACAGGTTTTACATCAACCTTAAATTCATTCATACATGGGCCTGAATAGTGAGCTGCATGGTAGAAAATATGCAAAAAGATGACAAAACATATGTTTAAATGCGTAATTTAACCACCAAAAATGATGACAAATTGGGATCAACATTCCCCCAAATCAGAGTAATTCCAGGTCCCACTGAGTAAAAAGAAAGATAACTTAGGAAGAAGGCGGAGTGGTGCTAGCAGTTGCCTTCGACTTGGCAGATGAAGGAGGTGATTTAAACTTTAGTTTTCTGGCTTGTGCTTTCAAAATAGCATGTCTTTCATGTCAAACATTTTATGAATATTTAATGGCTTTGTTGATTTCTTCAACATTCTTAATTTGATAGCTCTCAGGTTCAAAACAATTCGACATTGTTCAACAGTTATGATACAGGATCTTTTTGTAGAGGGTGTAACAAGAAAATGGCTAAAACAACTCTAAAGAAATAATGGTGATAAAAATGATGGAATAGTAAGAAATTCATCCTATTTAAGAGATCACGCTATCATGGTGAACGTTGAGATGTGTGCCATTAACGAGCATATGCACTAATGGATGAGTTCATAAGGTTTTTAATTAGTTCAACCATGTCCAAAGTAAAACTTTGGACAGGTTGAACGTATGATAGGAAGGAATAAATCGTATTTAAAATTATAATAACCTTGATTAACAACAAGATCATTTATTTGATAGTTTACATGCATGATTGGGTAAGAGGATATGGTTTCCAATAGTGAGATGATGACTAAAATGCCTTTAAAGTCAAAGCGTCCACATGGAGGTAAAAACTATTTGCCAGAGAAAACAAAATTTGGTTAGCAAATTTTAATCATAAGTGCTATAATATCACAATGTTTTATTCAAATCATCATTTGGTATTTCGTTTGTACCATCATTCAATCCTTAATACAATCCTCCATATTGATTTTTCTGTGAAAATATGCTTCATGCTATAACCAAGTTCCACTGCTTACATTATCCTGAAAACAGTTATCATTTGTCAGAGATAAATAGCTGTCATAAATAATGAAAATAAAATTATTCTAATCTTTCCTAATCCTCCTCCAAAACAAAGATATGGCATGTCCTCAAGCCATACAAGAAAGAAAAATTGATTGTCCCAGATATTGAAATAAAGATTTCTATCGTGTTGTTATTATTTTGTAAGAAAAAGAAAAACTAACTAGTAAATGGAAATGATTTATATATGTATGTTCATGAAAAATATAACATTGCTTAGAAAGACCACTTGAATGATGATAATATAACCAAAAAAAATCCATGGGAAAATCTATTCATCCATGCTTCATTTTAAAGATATCTTGTCATCACAAAATATTTTAAGTTTACCCAAGAGTGTGTGATATTTACAGCTATGGGTCCCATTTCTAGGATAATGAAATCCTAGGTATTTGTTGAATTAGACAGCCGAGCCCAATCCCAACTTACAACCATTCTCAAATGAAATTATAAACAATTGTCCTTGACAAGTTTATTCATAAATTCTGAAAAAATTTCTTTATATTATCATTGTTCTACGAACCATGTGCATAGTGGTGCATTAACCAAATCTATTTTACCTGGTATTACCTCACTTCCAGAAGGCCTGTTTAGTACCCTGATGGGTTTAACTTGGTACCATGCAAGTATAGTCCCGTTGCCAACGATCATGTTCAGTACCCCGACGGGTTTACTTGCATTTTATCGAGCTTCCTTGTTTTAATCTATTACATAGCATTGACCCACTGCCAGCAGGCCTGTTCAGTACCTCGATGGGTTTTCCTTGTATAATGATATTAAATATATGGAAGCCGATTGGTACTAGAGTGTTTTAAGCTCTGCTAAATACATAATTCAATTTTGTAAGGTAAACTCATAAGTAACTTTCATAATGGCCTTAACCATATATCATGTCAAAAGAGAATAAGTTAAAGTTGTTCTTTGTCCATACAGTCCTTCTTCTTCATGAAAGATAAGTAATGTTCCCCATAGGAAAAAATTCCACTTACTCTCGAGTTATTACCAAAATACTTGAGAGACAAGTTTTGATAACAAGTATTTGATGAACTAGTAATCCATAGGTGTAAGATGTGATTGTGAAAAATAAATAATGAAAGTAGGTCTGTTAAGCAACTATTCAAAAGAGAAAACCAGAAATATACATGTCTGAATCAAATACCAAAAACCATATGAATCATAGAAGAGTTGGTTAAGAATGATATACAAAGGATTGTTTTTTTGTATTGTCACTATAAGTTGAAAATTTCAAAAGTACCCCAAGAAAGGTTAAGATACCTGATAAGTGTTTTAGCGTACTTCCTTTTTCCAAATAATACTCCATGAGATGCTTATAGGGATAAAGTACTTGTAATCAAGCTACAAAACCACTTGTTAGATGATTGAATTTATTCATGAAAACATATAAACATTATAGAAAGAAAAAGAGTCCCTTGTAAGTAATTTGTCAGAAATGACTCTTATTTATTCAAAGAAACAAACACATATTTACATATATAAACGTGATGATATCCCAAAATATTTTTTTAAGGATTAGGAGGAGGAGGACGAATAACTTCCCCTTCAACTAATTCCATTTCCCTCTGCTACAAAAAATTCTATATGAAATCCTGTTTAGATGTTGGTTGGTGATAAATTCTAAGTCTGTGTCAATTTACTACAAAGGAATCTACTAACCCATTGTCAAAAGCTGTAACTACTTCATATGAGCCCATCCAACATGTAGTTAACTTTGCTTTAAAATTCTTAAACCGTGAGCCAAATAGTAGTGCCCAATATCCAGCATTAAATTGCTTTTGCTTAAAGGCTTATCATGCCATTTCTTTCGTTGATTCTGTATTAGCATTTTTCTTTGGAGTGCATCTTGTCTAATCTCATCTAACTCATTAATATGTAAAACTCATTTTTTCTGTGCTTCATCCAAATCCATGCCTAATTGTGCTGCCATACGAAATGTATTAAATCATAATTCAATAGGTAAAAGGACTTGTCTGCCATACACTAACTCATAAGGGGTATGTCCAGTAGTGTTTCTCCATGTTATCCTATAGGCCCATAAGACCTCCAGGAGTCTATTTTCCCAATCCTTATGATGTAAGTGAATGGTTTTGGTTAAAATGGCTTCTAATACTTTATTGGTTGATTCTACCTGGCCATTAGCCTGAGGGTGATAAGGTGAAGACTTGCAATTTCAGATGCCATATTTCGTAGAAAGTTATTTCATTAATTTAGAAGTAAATTGGGAACCTTGGTATTTTACAATTTCTCTAGGTACACCAAACCAAGTGATTATTTCTTCATATAGGAATTCTACCACTGATTTCTTTGTATCCCTAAACAAAGCTTTAGCTTCTACCCATTTGGTGACATAGTCCATGCAAACCAGGATATACTTCTTTTTACGAGACATGGGAGAAATTGGTCCTACAAAAGCAAGAGCCCATTTCTCAAAAGGCTCAATCATGACCTGAGGTTGTAAAGGCATATGATCAGATGGCATAGGTCTACCCATTCTTTGGCAACTATCACATCCTTTAACATACTTGGCAGCATCCTTGAAAATGCTTGGCTAGTAATAACCAGAGTGCAATACTTTGTATGTTGTTTGCCAATCAGAAAAATGTCCTCCACATGGTCCATCATGGCATGCATGCAGGATGTCTGTCATTTCATCCTCCTGCACACATCATCAAATAATAAGATCTCAACCGGTGCGAAAGAGGTCATTATCAACCCAAGAATAATTATAACTTTGTACTATAATATGACGCTTCTCATGCGGGGACAAATGGTTTGGTAATTTCCCAGTTGCTAAATAATTGGCAATGTCTACCAACCAAGGGGTTGGAATAGAAACAACAAACAAATGTTCATCAGGAAAAGTGTCATCAACGGGTTTAACACCATCATCATGTTTAATGCAACAGAGGAAATATGCTACTAGATCTTATTTACCAGGTCAGTCAATGACAGTGATGTTAAACTCTTGCAATAGAAGAAGCCATCGAGTCACTCTACCATTGGTAATTGGTTTATTCATTAAAAATCTAATGGTAGAGTGATCAGTATGCAAAAAAAACTTCGTAACCTATTATGTAATGGCGAAATTTATTAATAGAATAAACTACTGCCAAAAATTCTTTTTCAATAACAGTGTAATTTAGTTCGGCAGGAGTCAAATTCTTGCTAATAAAATAAATCACATAAGGTTCTTTCCCATATTTTTGGCCCAGGACTCCTTTTATGGTGGTATCAGAGGCATCGTTGGATATATGAAAAGGAAGGGACCAATCAGGACCCCTGAGTATTGGTGGCACTGATAGTTTAGCTTTTAAAATTTCAAAAGCATTTTGAAAAGATTCTGTCCACTGGAATTCTACATCCTTTGTAAGAAATTTAAATATCGGTGCAGCTATTTTAGTGAAATTTTCAATGAAGCGACGGTAATAGCCTGCATGACCAAGAAATCTTGTTACCTCATTTTGAGTTTTTTGAGAGGGAATGCCAACAATTACTTCGATCTTAGTGGGATCTACCTTAATTCCTTAGGAGGAAAAATGGTGTCCTAAAACTATATCTTCTTCCAGTAACATTTTACATTTTTCATGACTAAGGGATACATTCATTTCTTGACATCAGATCAGGACCTTCTCGAGGTTTTCAAGATCCTCTTGAAAGGTATTTTCGTAGGATGTAAAGTAATCCATGTATACCTCCACACAGTCATGTATAAGATCAGAAAAAATTCCTAATACTGCTCCCTAAAAAGTGGTAGGTGTATTACATAATCCAAATGGAAAAACACTATAAGCATCTGTTCCCCAAGGGCATGTAAAAGTAGTCTTGTCTTGATCTTCAGGTGCTATTAAAATTTGGTTGTAACCACTATATCCATCAAGAAAAGAAAAATATTGTTTACCTGACAGGGTATCTAACACTTGATGAATAAAAGGTAAAGGAAAGTAGTGTTTAAGTGTGGTTTTGTTTATTTCTCTAAAATCAACAAAAATGCACTATTTTCCAGTGACTTTCTTTGGTACTACCACTAGAGGAGACACCTGCTTACTATCATAGATAGGATATATGAAACCAACATTTAGGAGTTTTTGTAATTCTTCTTTTACTATATCCTTTAGGGAAGGATTCATCCTCCTCTAAGGCTACCTTACAGGTGAAATTTTTGGATCCATATAAATATGGTGAATACAAGTGTCAAGGTGTATACCCTTCATATCAATGTATTCCAATGCAAATGCTCTAGCTTGATTTTTAAGAACCTCAAGACGTAGTTGTGCTTGTTGGTTTTCACTTAACCCTGCGTTTATATGTAGAAAATTTTCAGGGCCAACTTCACAAGATATGGTATAGGGTCCTGTATGCTCTTCAATTGTGAAGACACAAGGTGTCTCTGTAAACGTGGAGAGAGCCATATTCTCTTGGAAATCATTTCCAAAAATGTGATCAAATTGAGCAAAAGAATGAAGAAAATCTATACAAGTTGTTGAAGAAACAAACTGCTTTAATACACTCTCAGTGGTTTGCTCCTGAAGTGCCCAGGATAAATCGCTATGAAGGGAGAGGTCATCAAAGTCCTCATCCCCAAAAGAACAATTTAACCACCATGATTTTTCAGTTATTGGTCATGTTGGGGAGTATAAAATAAGTCTATGTGTAGAAAACCCGTTGGAAATATTCATCTCTCCATCCCTACATCCTATAAAATAATTTGTAGTAGCTAATCATGGTCTTCCCAAGATAATAGGATGCCCTTTAGAAGGATCATTTGATTCTACGACTATAAATTCGACAAGGTATTCCCATGAGGCTAGTGATTCAATAATGTCATCCAAGACTCCAGCAGGTTTTACCATAGTACGTTCTGCTAATTCTAGGATGGAAGGGGTAGGTCAGAGAAATTGTCCTAAATGTAAAACTTCTAAGAATATGGTGGTCATCATGTTGATGGTGGATCCTAAATTGATTAATGTATTTTCTATGGAGGTTTTGTTTACAATTACAGTCACTACTAGGGATCCTGGATTTGTATATTTTGCAATCTAGGACTGATTTGTCATACATTTAGACATCTCTCCTATAACATGAATTGTGAGGGGGTGTTTTTGCTTCTTCCATGGGCGTTTAATGCATAGATCCTTTATTACCTTGATGTAGATTGGTATGTCCTTGATAGCTTGTAATAGAGGAATTTTGACATGGATATTCTTTAATTCATTCAAAATGTCATACTTAGGATGAACTACAATTTTTTCTATTACTAGTCTTTCCGGAAATACGGGAACTCTTTGCTCTTGAATGGGTTCTTGCAGAAGATGGGTGTGCACTGGAATATTTGGAATGTTCACATCCTCCAAAATGGCATCATTCATGGGTTCATTTGAATCCTCTTCTTCTTCAGTTTCCTCATGAATGATGACTGATGACTTGGGTTTTTCATTCACAAGTCTTCTAGATCGTAATTGAATCTCATGTACAAGTACTGTCAAAATAAGGTACGATGGAAGAGTTTGCAACTCAATGCTGTTAAGAGCTTGAGTTGGTTTATTATTTGGGTTAGGTATCAGTTGTGCATGTAATAATGTCAGTTGAGGAGGGATTGTATTCTGGAAGTAATGGGGTTGTTATGCGATGAGAGGAACCAGAGGCACAAATCCATGAAAAAATTGCTGGAAATTGTTTTGGTGCTGAGGATAAGGATGATTAGGTGCAGAGACAGGTTGCAACTGAGGGTATGGTTGTCCTCTCCATCCTTGTGACCAATATTGCTGCTGGAAAAATTAAGGAGGGTATTGAGGTGGCCAATTCTTCCAACTTGAGGTGTTCCATTCTTCCGGTGGGGGTTGTGGGGGGAAATTCTGGTATGTTGGTTGGTCTCTAGCTTGCCAAGGAGGCCTCCTAGATGTTTCACCTACATCGCCACTCTTATAGATGGCTTACAACATAGGCAACGATGAGCAATTGTCTGTTGGATGTTTTTTCATATAGATGTGACATACACAGATGTTGTTTAATGGACATTCCCTTTGGGGATGTTTGGTCCTACATCTTGGACAAAAAGTGCTCATTGCTTCTCGTTCTTCATCCTTCCTTTTCTTGGATTGTAAAGCATCTAGTTGAGAACCCATTTCTCCTAATATATCAATTTTGAAATTCTCCAATAGGTTTCTTAACTCTATCCTTGTAACTCCACTTGAAATGGGAATGTTTTCTCTTACATTTCTACTATAAAGCTCTCGAGAGTTTTTCCCAACTTTACCCCTACTTCTAGAATAATTTCTACACATCTCATTGATTTGTGCAAAGTTTTTATGAGAAATATTGTGGACTTCCATGATATTAAGACTTTCTATCAAGTCTGCAGAGATCCCTTTAAGGAAAAGTGTACATATTGCATCTTATTAGAGCCTCACTATATTTTGATTTATGTAATGTATAAAAAAACCTTTCGAGATAATATTCTAGGCTTTCGTCTTCAACTTGTTGTATCTTGAATATATCATGTCGAGAGTCCTTAGTTTTGCAATACTCTTGATATTTTCATGAAAATGAGGTCCTCATATCATCCTAAGTCCTGATATTGGATTCACCTAATCCCATGAACCATCTCAAGGAAGAATATTTTAGTGGAGTGGGAAAGAGTTTTAGTTTGTGAGCATCTTGTAAATAATTATAAATCCTACAAAGGATATCAAACTCGAATAGAAATGTGTCCGAGTCCTCATTACTTTTTCCATAGAAAGTAGGTAAGGAGGAAGGAGGGATGTTTTCCATAGTTACATCCTGTATAGTGTCTAAAATAGGAAACCTGAAGGTAGCCTCAGTTCGATTTTCCCCTTCTCCTTTTTCATTTCTAACTTCATCATGATCTTCATTCTCTCCTTGTCTCTCCATATAGGCTAGGTTTTTAACGTAAATATACCTAGAAGGCTCCTTTTGAGGTGATAATGGGGCATCCCAATGTTCTTTTTTGGGAGAGATCTTCCTCTGATCCACCGTGTTTTTATTGAATCCTAGAGGGAAAGTAGGTTCTACTATGGATTTTTAAATTTGTGAGATAACTAGATCTACAAAGTTTCCAAAGAGAGCTTTTTCCTGGTTAGAATCAACAAAGTCAATGAAATTCAGATCTCCTACTAGTGAAAAAATTGTATTATTTGGATTCAAGACTAGTGGAGGGTTAGAGGTTCCTAGTGGCTAATCCTCTTGAACTTCCTCAGGAACGAGGTCCTTAGGAACTCCTACCAAGGTTCCTTCTCCTTCTATGGCTTCCCCCGTAAGATCTCCTGAGAGAGTCTCCTTAGGTTTCCAGGTAGAACTACTTCTTACAGGTGTCTTTCAATACCTTTCTGAGTTAGTGGTTGGGGTACTACATCCCCTGTAAAAGTTAGTAGGGATTTCAATAAGTTTTTTTGTCTTAACAAATATACCCTAAGGATCTCTAAGTCTTCTCATGAAAAAATTAAACTAAAGAAAAACCTATGCTACAACTTATTGTTGGATTTGGGGGCACCTTTTATAATAGATGCACAGGTTCTTACCTCTCGTCTTACTGCTCCCCCACCACTAGCCTATCACTGAACTTCATAAATAAATCTATCTATTCTACCTTACAGAACAACTCCCTGGAAATGATGCCAAAATGTTGGGTGTTATATCGTCTTGATTAATTAACCCAATATTTAATTATCGACCGGGGTTGGTAGGCTTAGAGTTGACACAAAGTATATGCGAAGGTAGAGGGATCCCTATGGTGTTGTGGAAATACTTTAATAAACAAAATAACAAAAGACATTTCAAAATGAAAAACCAAGTCAAACTCTCAAGAATTCAACTATTAAGGTAATTGAGTTAGAACATAATACTAGATCAAAGAATAAAAAATGCACTACTCTACTCTATAAACAATTACTAAAGAATACAAATATATACAATACTACTTCTATACAAGAAAAACTACTCTTTCTAGTAAGGTTTATTGAATAGTTTCAAGAACTAATTATGCAGAGAAAGTTCATATCAGAAACATAACAACAATAATTAGATTGATAATTTATTTTATAAGAAAATAACTTTAGACTGAAAAAGGATACTATCAACAACTAACTTCTCAAGTAGAAGACTAATATGCAAGGAAGACCTAACTGGTAAGTAAGTAGAAAACTTAATAAAGGAAAAAAGTAGAAAACTTAATAAAAGAAAGAAGTAGAAAACTTAATAGGAATGACTTTGAATTCTATCCTACAAGTCTCTTTCGGTAATCACACAGTGAAAAAGGAACAATCTACAAGGTACTAGTATATTCTCCTAAGGATAACACATCTAATACTAAGTTTTACATCCAAATGGATAAATCAATCCAAAGGCATGATTACAAAATAGTACAACAGTATTAGTTAAAGGAATCAGAAACAAACAAAAGAAACAAAACATAACATAGCTCAAAACATGTTCAAAGTGAAAGGATAAAACTTTAATAAATAATCTAAACTAATCAAACTTTTAGTCTTAATGTTAAATAGAACTATCATATAACTATTATAGTTAAAGCATACTTTAAAAACTAAGTAAACAGAGGTTAAAACGGGTTCAAAACACATTAAAAACACTAAAAATGAAACAATAGACTAGATGACAGACTGAACTACAGGTGTGAAAGGGGTGTCTGAATAAAAGTTTAAATATGCTGTCCGAATGATAGTCTGCACAACTAAAATCACCAAAAACAACCTAAATGATCTAAGCTTCAGCTGAATTTGTGCACATGCAAATATAATGCATAGAGGCAGTAAATAAACCTACTTAATGATCAAATTTAAGAGCGAAATAATCTTAAACTAATTCATAAAAAATAATCGTTGCGTATTACACTAAGAAACAAACTTGAATTTAACTTGAATGGACTTATAACAGAAAGAAAACGAACAGAATTGAATCTATTATAACTTGATAAACACAATCTAATCTATCTACTTGTAAATAAAATAGTAAAAATGGAAATGAAATGACTAAAAGAAAATTGAAAGAAAACTATGCACACAACTAGCTATTTAACTTCAGAAATAAAACTATACTAATGCATTATAGAAAATAATGAAATCAACATTTACAGTAATTTGAATGAAACCAAACAAGAAATCAAACTAAGTACAAAAGAAAAGGTAACGAAACTACACAAGAAAAGAAACCACTGGTTGATGAGGGGCCCTCTCAACAATTAGGAGTGATGCTTGGCTAACGCTTACTCAAACACAATCATGAAAATCAAAACATCAAGATTTTATTAAAAAGTAAGGAACAGAGTTACTTAATTCTTCTTAAAAACTCATTGTCTCGCTAATGAATTGATCAACTCTTTAGCTCTTTGTGTGGAGGCATTTATATACACAATGTTTACAGAGGTGAGCAAGTCAAAAATTTAGTGGTTGACTGCTCTCTAAATTTAGTCAACCATTATGATGTCTAACTTATCAAACACCAACGCACAACGTTCTCCTTCTCCTTCGTGAATCGGTTCTCTTCAGCGCGTGATGTGGCATACAAGATTTTCTTTGGCATGGTTGCTATTGTGGTGTCAAGCAGAGGCAACGTGCTGGAGATCCTTCTAGAATGGGAGCCATTGCATCACCCAAATGCATGGAAAATAAACAATCTCCATACTTTGACATGCACGAATCTCTTATCAACGACGTGTGGTTGGAATGAAAAACTGAACGGTGAGCTGGATATGCTCTACGCATATCTAGGATGAATTCGTTTTTTGTTTGTTGGCATGCTAAGGACTATGGTCTGCAATAACAATCTCATGCTAACATTTTAGTGCCTGGAAAACCTGCTAATGAATATCGCACAGTCTAATTAGCAAGCTGGATGGTAAGTTTGACACGCTATGTGCATATCTAACTGAATGTGTGTTTGTTTGTAGCTTGTCCAAAACCTGCAAACAAATGCATACATAAATTAATATATCAAACTCACTCCAGATAATGTCAATGTTAATCTATAAAATCAGGAAATGATGATAATAAACAGGTTTTACATAAACCTTAAATTCATTCATACTTGGGGATGAATAGTGAGCTGCATGACTGTAAATATGCAGAAAGATGACAAAACATATGTTTAAATGCGTAAATTAACTACCAAAAATTATGACAAAACTGGGATCAACAAGCTCTTGTCAAACCTGGATTTTTCACTGGATTACATTGTGTTTTTGTTCATTCTAGGGACATGGCCGATCCAAAAGGGTCTACGGGTTGGGTCGGTATTTTCGAGGGAAAAGGCGTGAGCCAGTTCATTCTTATTGGGCTGACAGGAATGACCTAATCGCACCTATCGCGAAGACATGTGCGACTCAAGTCACACTTGTTCAGAGGGTAAAAGTGACTGAGTCGCTCCTGTTTAGGTATTTTGGAGCAACTTGAGTTGCGTAAAAGGGACGAACATGAGCGAATTAACCCTGAATGAGTTTATTTGCATGAATAGACCTGACAAGGACTATGTGTATGTGCAAGATTCCTCGGGTGGCATGGTAGGAATGAGATATTGGGAATCTCTGAGGGGAGGTGCATAATGACAATGCAATGCATGAATTTCTCGCTAAGTGTGGGTTATGAAAGTTCTTCTAGGTCCCAGTTATGATTTCAACAAATCTATTGTTGGAAAAGCTGGTGAGATTTTGGGACCAAGAGACAAAGTGTTTTATCATCTAGGGGGAGAGAATAGAGATCACCCTCCCTGATGTGCACTTTCTAACTGGACTCCCAGTGTTGGGCATGATCGACAAGACTGCATTAAAACTCACACATGGGGTGTCACTGGATGACCTCTACGATCAACATTACTATGCCTCCGCATCAATGCACTCGTCCTACATACTGGTGTGTGACATTGAGATTCTTCAGACTTGGGTGATAGAAACAATGGTGCTATGTATACTAGGATCGTCGGGACCTCACAAGATCTCTGGTGTCAGCTCCAAATGGTGGAGCATGTGCTGAGGGGAACCTACTTTGGGTGATCCTAGATGGTTTTTACTTAGGTTCGGCATGGGATGAACCATCCTAGCTTGGTGGGAGGGTATTTCTGTTTCCCCTCATTCCCGTGTTCATTCTTTTTTGAGCAACTTCCTACACTACGACTGCATCTGGCGGTGCGTGAGGGAGGAATTTGTGAGCCTAACATGAGGAGGTGGAGAGAGATGATGATCAAGGAAGGAGGCGGCTTGGTGGGTCAATTCTTCACATGGTAGATCTTTGCACATTGGTAGCATTTACCTATCCTAATAGAGGACTATCTGTAGGTTAGGATGGATTACTGGGGGAATGTTGAGATTCCTCAACCTCCAAGACAGGCCTGGGGACCTAATGGTACGTATACATGATTATTTATGTTGTTGCATTCATATATAGTATACTAGCTTTGTGGTAGCTAGTTTATGTGTGTGATGGATACTAATGACATATTATGTGCATGCCCAAACATCATACCATGTCCTCTAGCAGGAGATCAGAGGCATGGGGGTAGAGTGGAGGGTTTATATCCACCTGCTCATGGGAACAGGAGGCACCAAAGTGCACTAGACTCACTGCGACTCGATGTTGAGAACTTAGTGGAGGGGGTTACTGACAATGGATGGTTGCATCTCAACGATGACCTGATCACCACGTGTTACCGCGCTCCTCCGGAGTGGTTCCTCCTAATGAGGAGGATTATAGTCACTGTTGAGTATGTTAGATAGGCAGTATAGGGTGATGTGTCAGTGGAGGAGGAGGAGGACACAGAGTACGAGGAGGAGAACTCTGACTAGTAGCTAGTGATGCTTCCCCACAATGCAGTGGTGCATGGGGAATTTTGTACTATATGTATGATCAACAAATAAATCTTGTGGAGCTTCTCATTTTGTACTAATCATTATGATATGATATATATATGCACATGGATGCACTTTTTATGTATTTTTATGAGTTTTTACGAGTCTTTTTATATGATGATGCATGATGCAATTTATTTCCTATATGTGATGATGGGTGTGCCACTCTAGAATGTCATTATCCATTTGATATTCTACACTATTGAGACTCCTAGGAACATGCATGAATGAAATAGATTCAAAATGTATAACCAAGTGTCTAGCACATAGGAACTTTCTAAAGAGGCAAGGATCACGTACCTGGTAGCAGTTATTCATCTCAGAGACAAGCAACTGGGAATCTAGGAAGACATGAAGGTGGAGAATACCCAAGTGGAGGGAAGTGGTCATGATATTAGCAACACCATCGTACTCAGCCTTGTTGTTGGTAGCAATACCAACACGCATTTCGTCGATATGGATCAACTCATTTGACGGGGAATAAATGACCCATGTAGAGGAGGTGAGATGAGGATACCATCTACTTGCTTCGTGAGTGAAACCAACGTTGTGAGGTGAGGTAGGATCCATAGGAAACAACAAAGAAAACAAATTGTGAGACTTGCGAGAAGAATGCTGCAAAACAAAAACAAAAACTATGACACAAGTGTACTCATGGTGGGTGACTTCAGGCATAGAACCTCTTGTGGTAGATCCCATTGCAGGGATTCTTCAAGAGGTGGCAATTAGAGTTAGCAAGGATGCATGCCACCTGGCCGAGACATCGTTGGATGTTGTATGGGCTGTACCACATGGAATCAAACTTACCTTTTCCTAACTTGTCATTGGCATAATCGTAGACGATGACAAAATCTCCCTCGCTAAAGGTGTGAGGGTGGACATGGGAGTCATAATGGGACTTTGACCAAGTCTTGGATGCTTCTATAATCTAGAGAGCAGCACGTCCTCATTTATTATATCAAGAATGAGTAGATGTTTTTCTAATGGTGAAGTGTTAGGGAGGAGTTCAATTGCAAGGTAGAGCGACTGGATCTAGAATTTGATGGGAAGCACCAATTCCACACCATGGACCAAGTGAAAGGGGGTAAAACTGGTGGTGGTTTTGGTTAATGTCCGATAGTCCAAGATGGCAGAGAAAATCATGTGTTGCTAATTGGAATTTTTCTTTTCTAGCATCCGCTGGACCTCGGTTTTGAGGATCTTGTTGACAACCTCAACTTGGCCATTTCCTTGAGGGTAATAAGCAGAGGAATACTCTTACTCAAACTTCAACATGGTAGAAAGATATGTCCAAACAATGTCCTCAAAATTGGAACCATGGTATGAGACTATATATTGGGATACACTGAAATGTGAAATAACATCCTTGAAGAAGAACTATGTCATGGTATCAACCTGGCTGTTGAACGTAGGCATGGCATCGACCCATTTGGTCAAAGAATCATCAACCACAATGATGTATTTATGACCGCTATTACGTGTCATGAAATCGATCTCCCATTTGGAAAAGGGACTGACTGTGATGATAGGATGTAACAATGCGGGAGGTGTCCTTGATTTTGGAGCAAATAGCTGGAAATTATGACAGTGTTTGACTACATGAATGTGATCAACAAAGATGGTGGGCCAAAAATAACTGGCACAGAGGATCTTTTCGATGGTATCCAAACTAGAGAGATTTCTATCATAGGATTCGCTATGACAGTCATTCAGTACTTTTTTAGCTTCATCATGGGTGAGGAAATGGTGCAATATGGTATCAATGCCATGACGGTACAAGAAATCACCAATCAGGAGATAGGGAGCACCTTGGTGCCGGATGCAAAGATGATCTTTGTAGCTTATTTGGGGCCCAACTTTTTGTGTATGCAGGTACAAGAGAATGTCCTCATACCATGGAGATGACAAATAAGGATTTTCTAGGATGAATGATCATGATAGGTGGATAAAAAGATTACGGGGGGAAGTATGTCATTAAGGAAGCTAACGCTAAAGTTTTGGTGCTTTTTAGGGCAACAAATTCCAAATCATATTCCTAGAGAATGACAATCCACTTGGTAGTGCGACCTTGAACAAGGAAGAGGCTAAAGAGATATCGCATGGAGTTGGAATCAACCACTACTTGAGTGCAGCTCAAGAGGATGCAGTGGTGTAGATTTTGAATGGAAAAGATGATGGCAAGAGCCATCTTCTCTTCATAGGAGTAACAAAAAGGGTGTTCGTAAATATTATGACTGACATAATAAATCACTTGCTCTTGATGAGCATCCTCTTCTTGGATCAAGACTCTAGTGATATAATGTTTATATGCCGACACATAGAGGATAAAATATATGGTAAAGTTGGGAGGGGACAACAATGGAGTGGAAGTCAGAGCTTGTTTCAATGCATCAAAGGAATCTTGCACATGTTGATCCCAAGCAAAAGGAAT
The DNA here is from genome assembly GCA_001517045.1 of Pseudotsuga menziesii. Classification (NCBI taxonomy): domain Eukaryota; kingdom Viridiplantae; phylum Streptophyta; class Pinopsida; order Pinales; family Pinaceae; genus Pseudotsuga; species Pseudotsuga menziesii. The sequence goes on along the minus strand of LPNX010074910.1, from coordinate 171,010 downwards.
GCTAGTATGGATTTGGCATAATAACTCATGGACCTGTGTCGCATAGTCTAGAATGAAACGTCGAAGGAAGTTGGCCTTTCCTTGAATACTCTATAGTTGGTGCAAAGTACATGGAGGAGGAAGATTTAGGATGAATTGAACCTTCAACAGATCCATTACGATCCTTTTGTGAGAGACGATGAACCCCAGTAAATTCCTAGTGGGGACACCAGACACACACTTGAGGGGGTTCAAGTAGACATTATATTTGTGACATCACAAGAATATTTGACGTAAGTATTCTAAATGCTGAATTCTTCTGAGAGCGAGCTCTGAGGTCGTCTAGGTAGAACAAGATAATGTAGATAAGTTTGTTGAAGAAGAACATTGTTTCCCATTGAAAAGTGGCTCCAGCATTTTTAATACCAAATGGAATGATGTAATATGCAAACATGCCTTAGGGGGTGGTAAAAGCATTTTTTCATTAGCAAGTGCATTTGATGGGTAAATAGGTCATTACTTCTAGAAAATAGGCACAAACCCAAGCCATGTGTCAATATGATGTTCGACGATAGATGGGTCAAGCCTAGGAATATCAATATATGACCAAGCAAAAATATCACAGAACTTCTAAAAAGGTGTTTTTTAGGAAGCGACCTCTTAAGGGGAGCAATATGCTCCCTGTGTAATATCTTCAACTACGTCAGGTTTGGTTGATATATTGACCTTGATGGTTGGTGAAATGTTGTCCATGTTTATCTCTTCAAAGGGATCAGGAGCCTGAATGGGGTTCTTGAACAAGTCTACCTTTCCATAGATGAAGTCTTTCGCTTCAACAAAGTATTGGTCCGATGATGAAGAAGGATAATATGGGATGAAATAGGAGCGATGGTGCATATCATCCCAAGGATACTCAAGATTTGAAAGGGGTTCAAGGATTTCCTTGTCATTATGGAAAAATATTTGGATAGATTAGATGGATCATCGATGACTGAGGAGATGGAAGGAGTACTGGAACTCAAGATCGTGAAGATGGTGTTTGTGGTGTCTGAGGAAGAAACTGGAGGGTGGATCTCCTCAATGAAAGTCATTTCAGACTCACGAGAGTGTTTTCGAAAGTCACAGAGGAGGGAACGATACTCAGGAAAGTCGGGGAAATGGTGAGAATAATGACCATATAGGATGAAACCATGCAAGGGTGGTTGGTTCTCAAGGACTTATTCTTAACCATTGGTGGATCTAGGACAATGACTGTTGGGGCATCACCAATCTCATTTATAGTGTCTATATGGGTGCAAAGGAGAGGCATCTCGGGCCATTTTTGTGTTGCATGTCCTTAAACATCACACAGTTCACAAGTAGGAAATGAACACCATTCTGTCATGTCTTTGGCTTCCTTTCCCCCATCCTTCTTTGGAAGAAGAGGGGTAGGAGTAGAGATAGGGATAGTATTTGGTGGAGGGGTAGGTCGGTGTGACAATGTCTCAATAGGTTGAACAAGAGTCAACATGAACTGAGGGGTTTGGGGTGGAGTCGGTGGCTTGAGATACCACATAGGAATTCCCAACATGAAATTAGGAAAATTGAGAGTAGCCATGACAACCTTTCTCACAATGCCAGATGGTGAAAAAAGGAAGGGAATCTTGTGGACTGGGAAAGAACCCCAATAATTCATGAAGGATTGTAGTTGAGGTTGTCAATAAGGTTGTGAAGGGGTCAAAACATTACTAGATGTGATAGTGTGCAAATTCGATACATTAGTCAATCAAGGCAGAGGTGGTAAAGACAAATAGGTGTCTTTCATAGGAGCGTTGGAAAAAAATCCTGAGCCAATGACAGACAGGGATGGAATGGACACACTGTGGATGGCAGTGTTGATAGTGGGAAGGACTTGTTTCAGTGTGGCCATCCCCTTAGGATCATAGTAAGTAAGTTTTTTGATGGTCACGATCTTCCCATCATGAGGGAACATCAAGAGTTAAAAGATGGTAGATAAAATGACTCGGATTGCATACATGTAACTACAGCCTAGGAGGAGGTTGTAATCAAGTTGGGCATTGAAAACCTCAATTCCAATCAAAATTGTTTTGCCAGATAACTCAACACGGACATTCATGAGAATGCCCTGGGGCTGAGTAGAGCGGCCATATTATGTGCGAAGAGTGGCAGTGGAAGGTTGAAGGGTGGCCAATCCAAGTTTTTGCCAAACAAAGGTTGACATAACACAAATGGAAACCCCCTCATCAATAATGCATCGATGAATAACCAAATTATGAATCATGACTAGAACTTGGAAAGCTACATATGATGACATTTGGGGTTCTCCTTGATCCTGGTCAAAGGTGATTAACTTAGAATCAGAGGGATCAACGACACCTAACACATATAATAGTGATTTACATTGTGAGGAGAAAGTTTTGAAGACTTCCAGAGCGGACATGGCTATGGGAGATTGGGACAAGTCATCAACGATATTATAATTGCATGCAGCTTTGGCAGTGACATTGTTCATGATGTGCCGCAAAGGGAACCGCAAGGCTTTGGAATACCCGTCCATCAAAGGTATCGACAAATGAAAAGACATGTCTAGAGTGGTGGAGGTAGATTTCTCTTATGGGTCAACGAGTTCGGTGGTGGAACCATACTAGTTTCATCGAGTCTGAAGGTTGACATTAGACGATAACATCATGAGATGATGGACACCAGCCTCAATAGTTTGGGACACAACTGTGTTTACAGTATCTGGTGGGGCCAAGGGATGGGCTGCAACCATTATTTGGTGTGGTAGTAGGTTTTGGATTACCATGGGTGGAGGTCTCGATGATGTTGGGTTTGGCAGAGCTGGATCAGCCGCATTGGGATCATGTTGACCATCGTTTTGATGTAGTTGTAGGTTGCAAGTCAAGTGAGGACACTGGTGACTATACTGTCTGTAAGTGTTACAGATAGAACATAGATGGTTAGTCTGCAACTGTGGTTTCTTCCTAGATCAAGCGAGATGTTGGGGATTCTATCCAGGAGGCTTGACGCCGTTATTGTTTGGAGGGTTACCCTGTTGGCTACCTCCTTGAGGTTGGTTGTTTCCCAAATTCCTACCTCTTTTAATCCTTCCCTACCATTGTTGGTTATTAGGGGAGGGTTGGTTAGGGCGATTCTATTGTGCATAGACCTATCCCATAGAAATAGAAGGAGTCGGGGCCAGAGCCAGAGTGGATTGCACGGGTGGTGCATAATAGACCAAAGCAGCTAGTGGGGATGCAAAGCCGACCATTTTTCCAGAACACGAGTGTGTTGAACAAGTCGGTCCATTAACATGAGGAGACGATGAAGAAGGCGCGTAAGAAGGGGTGGCTCCAGACTGAGCCGTTATTTATGAATAATCAACGTCGTAATCGTGAGGCACATAAGAGGAAGTAGCTTTGGATTAAGCTGTCACACATGAGTAATCGACGGTGTAACTTGGTGGGGAAACACTATGGATAATACCAAGATGGGGTGGCATCATGGGATAGGAAGAGTAAAACTAAGGGTGCTATGTAATAGAGATGATAGCTCCATCACTAGCATGGGATGCGCCTAGTGTATCTCGATGTGAGGAGTCGTCATAGGGAGCATTGGGTATAATGGTATATAAATAACCAGATTGGGAATATATCATATTGAACTACTAAGCCTTAGGTATATATTCCTCTTCAGTCTGTGGGAGCTCAGATGTGACATCCTTGGCTATGGGAGGGAGTAAGGTTTTGAGGAACCAATATAGGAATATTCTATCATATAAATGGATCTTCCACAAGCTATGAAAACAATGCCATTCATGAATTTGATCTGTGATGTGGGTGGCTATGTTCAGTCAACAAGATAATAATATTTCCACTCCCTTGTCGTAACGTATGGGTAACTAGAAGTATTGAAGGAACATCAAAGATAACAAGGAGAAGTCAGGGTAGGTAGCATAAGGTAGTGCAATATACCACTTGGCCACAACACCAGTGAGTGTGCACCTGAAAAACCTCAACTATATAGAATCATCCACTATGTTGTTAGATGAACACCATCGGTGGAATGGCATAATGTGATTTTGAGGATCCTCTCCTACCTTACCCTCAAACCTAGTGATGTCTGAGGAAATTTTTGTAGGCATAAGAGGCCATTGTGGATGATGACTAATGTGTTCATTGGTTAACCATGCCAAATCAGGCAGGTTGAGACTCGAGAGTAGCCATAAAAGGAAGACAAGAACCAAGAGAGGCTCGAGAAGGAATAGCTATGGTGTCAGTGGCAACAAGAAAGTAGTTCCCATGCATAACTAGGGGTGGATAAGGTTGATTTATGAAAACAGGAAAAGTCACTGGTATCGTATGAATAGTCACAATGGACGTGGAAGGGCCAATGCACCTAGGTATAAATGGTGGAATGGTAGTAACCATAGTGGCTGTAATGGGACCACCACTAGTGGGTAGTGAACCAGCAGCAATGTGTGTAGTGACAAGCGACCCACTAGGACCCAGGCCTACAGGCTCAAACAAGGGGATACCAGTGATGATAGGTGGAATGGACGTAAGGATACTATGAAAAATTCCCCCTTGAAATGGACCAGGATATGCACCATCCATGGGGCTAGATGGAGAAGTGAACAAGGTGGGTTTAGATTGTTATGAATCAGAATCAGAGATCGTATGCGGCTTTGAAGGTAGTGAACGCTATCGAATATGGATTTGATGGTGACGGTTCAAGGAATCGAATTGGGGGGTGTTCCCCCTACGCCTATGTGAGTAGCGTGGTTGAACTATGATAGCATGAAGGAGTGTTATGTAATGAATGAAAAATCAAAAGTATTAATCGCAGGATAAAAACCCAACTACAACTGATTGTGTAGAAGGAGAGTGTATGAAATGGCGGTTCACATTCTAGTAAAAGTCTCTAAAACCAAACTGCGAAAGCGGGTCACGGGAAGGGGAGTCTACAACAAAGTGGCTAGAAATCCAACAAGAAACACTACCTATAAAATAAAAATGACTCACTAACCTATGGGGTAAGAGTGAAAGAAAACACCTAACTACTAGATGGAAGCCCCTCACAAATCTTATCATCAGCAGGGTGATGAAATCTCAGTCAGATAATACAAAATCGAAGAATAATATAGGCCAAGAGAATCCCACTACCGAGAAGGACCTATGGGTAGAAATATCCCTAGAAGAATGGAAACTAGGATACCTCATTCACGACAGGTCTGTTCAATTTACTAATGCTTTATCCCTTTGGCCCTCAACACCCGGTATACGCCAAAATGCACGAGGAGGACAATGAAAGTTTAGCCTTTAGTACAATATGGAGTGTGATATCCACCCGGACTTCCGGAACTCCTTCGTTGCGGCTTACTCCTAGTAAGAAGGGGGCCTCCTGACTAATTGGTTATGACTGTGTCAAAAAATACAAGAGGACTTTGATCCCCTAATGGAAAACAACTATGTCTCAAGATGTAAGTGGCATAGGGGTATTGTTTGGATGCCTATCTCCAAAGTCGTAACTTATCTACAATATTGTTTTGTCCTCAAATGAGGTTACAATGTTGGTTGTATTGAGTTATTTTTAAGGGTTGCTTTGGGTCATGAACCAATATTTTCACTTATATGGTATGAAATGTGTGCAACTGATGTGTATGCAAAACAAAATAATCCACGACGAAGATGTAGAAATATCACTACCGTGATACTGATATAATGCAGATAAAACAATAAAGAACAATAAATATGCTGTAAAATAAACTTTTCTTCAAGAAATAAAATGTACTTGAAATAAATAAGCAGTAAAAGGAACTAATCATACATATGAAACATGCACGAGGTTTGAACCACGAATATCGACTAGAACCATTCATAAACCAAGTAAATGGGATCTCAAGACATACCAAGGGGCTGTAAAAAGATCAAATATAGACAAAAACAGGTCATAACAAGGGTACCAAGACAAGGGTCTGAGACAAGGATCTGAAGCACAAAAATAGACTGAAAAATTGCAGATCGCACATATCAGATGAACATGTGTGATCGGGGTCACGCAAAATAGAGAAACAATCATGCTCTAAGCAGAAAAGCAGTTGATGATCTTAGGTCACACAAAATAGAGGGTTAAGCATGGCAGTGTCGCTCGAAACTGAGTGATAGTAGCGATCAAGGTTTCTACAAAAGTTGGGATAGGAGTGATCTAGGTTTTTACACTAGGTCGGTGTTATTAGGGCTAAAGGAATGACCTAGGTCACGCTCATCAAGAAGAAAGGTACGAATGGGTCATGACTTTTAGGCAGATAGATGCGACTCGAATTGAACATTTTTTTAAAAAATAGAGCGTAGGCTAGGGACAGGGGGTAGGAACTCACGCAATACTAGTTCAGATCTTCCACAGCGGGGGTGGGGGGGTCAGATCTATGAATAGTGAGGGAAAAAGAGTAGAACAAACCAAAAGAAAACATGGAAAAACAAATATCCGTATGTATCAATTGAGTGGAGTCCCCAAAACTGTAGTGGGGATTTATCCCCTAGTACATGTAGATGCACCAACCTTAGCTCATCCAGAGAAGAAGGAAGAGTTCAACAATAACAATAACAAAACAATAACAAGAATTTTTTTTTACAATTTTTTACCATATAGATCAACTAACTAATGCAGAAAATAAAAGAAACACACCTTTCTAGAAATGGGACATTGTAACCGTCCTTGGAAATGGTTTCACAGCTCCACAGTTTGGTTCTTCAATCTCATCCACAATTGGTTGTCAAGTGAGGGGAATGGATCCAATTGGGTATGGAGTAAACTCAATGTACACCACAGGAAATGGCATGGAAAAGTATGGAAGGAAACGTATGTGATGTGACTGATGGAAAAATGGAAAAAAGTGATCCAAAAGTGTTTTGGGAGTGTCATTCACAATGTATTTATAGTATGGTCCTAGGGTTTTTTGACCCAAGGTAATGACCCATGGTATTTATTTGTGGTTTCTTTGACCCATTCTCTTTTTTAGAGTTTTTAGACCTTTTTTACAATTTTTTACCCTTTTTGGGAGAGAATGGGGATAAATCACAATAAATGCTCATCATCCCTTCATCTGTGGGAAGGAATAATGATATTTGAACCAGTTTTTCTAGAAATACAATTGTGAAGGTAAAAAATCAGAGAAATATGGTGGGAATATGATGTATGTATATGATTTAGAACATGGAGAGCTAGGTGAACACTTTTTAGTGTTAGCATTGGGTGTCATTTTATTCATATGGTACCTAGCTGGTGAATTAGTACACAACGTTGTATTTTAATGACTTTGTCATGACCATATTACTTCAAATTTTATTACCATACCTACCATAAGCCAAGGTAATATGAAGGGAGGGAGGATCTATCTGTGTGCAGGAACCATATTGTTGAATTGACCAACTTAGATAAGGCGCTTTGAGGCACTAATTAGGTATAGTCACATGCCCCATAGTACATGGTAAAGAGATGGAATCATGAGGGATTTATTGAGCTAGGTTTTATCTTTTGGTGGTGAGCTATGATTATACAGTGCTAAACATTGGATGAAGCTTGAAGGGATTTGGATAGCCATATAGCATATCCCTAAATGTAAGACTTCCCACTAAACAAACAATAATGGAATTAACCATCACATACCCTTAATGATGAAGTATGCTCAAATACATACTTAATAACACTTTATATTGACTTGTTATGTTGCAGGGATATCAAACATGTCTCTAAGAATACTTTGTTATTGAGCATCTACTTTAGTTCTCAGGTTGTCTATATTTCCCAAATTTTGGTATCGAATCAAAACCATTCCCATACAATGAAACATATGTAACAAGATAAAATTAAATTGAAGACGTATCTAGGCACATTGAAGTACTACTTGCAGGTCTTTACTCTTATCCTAATATTAAAAAAACCAGCCTTGCTTACACCATGAATTTAAGGTATCTATCAGAAGGCTCAAGGAATTATTGGGATATTCAGGTCTATTCTTTTATGTGCAATCCCGAAGGGACATTCATTATATACTTATAGCATTCAATGGAACACTTATAGCCTTCAATAGCATCATGTAATAGGTGTAAAATTAATTAATTTATGAATATTACTATTATGGGTGGAAGCATTGATTCTATAAGTTCCAACATTCTTGTTTTGATAATTAATGCCACAACAATATCAAATGTTGAGCTAAGGATTTGTGGAATTGGATTTCCAAATTATAACAATAGTTACAAGATCCTAACGCACAGTCTACCTCCACCATGAGACATTTCTCTAATGTGCATTGGTGATAGTTTAGGTAGTAGGGTACACACTTGCTAAATATGGAAGTTATAAGTGCACTGAAGCAAGTGATGAGAGAGTAGAACTGTTTAGGATTTGTTTTGGTCACTTTTGTGGCATGGGGAGAGGCCCTCTAAGGTAATTCTTTGAAATAATCACCTACAACAAGATTGAAATGTAAGCAACAATCCAACTATTGATGAAATATAAATAACCCTAATAGCAAATTCATAACAACATTGAAGGGAAAAACCTAAGAAATGCTTTGATAGGTTGTTGCTTTCTATATGGTGAATTATCAACATGTCCTTGCTATTGTGTTTTATTGTTTATGGAGGCACACATTTGGAAAGACCCTCACCTTAATTTATGCATAGAAATATAAGTTAACATGGTTTATTATATCATGTTAATAACACATAGTCATGCCTCCACTTATTCATATTTCAAACCCTATTCCATTTGGACCTTTATCTATCAATAAAACCCTGACTGTATCTATCCCCATTTCAACATTATTTTCCTTCTTTCTCACTCATTTATTCTTCTCATTCATTTATTCTTCTCATTCATGTTATACACCATGCTTTGATCATAGGTATTACTTTTGACGATAGGATTTATGATGGAGTTTTTGTTGGGGGTAGGGGTAGCTCACCTACCTGCATCATTGATTCTGGAGCTTCCAAACATATGGTTTAGACAAGGGATATATTTTCCTCTCTTGACATGTTGAAAGGTCCACCAATAGTTTTGGGAGATAAATATCTGACTGACAGTATGGGAAAGGGTAGGATTGATCTTGACCATGGTAATTTCAATAATGTGTTGTATGTTCTAGGTCTTGCCTCTAATCTCTTGTCATTATATCAAATGACTCACACTGGGTCTCCAAGGAAAGTCATATTCTCCCCCAATGAAGTTTAAATCACTATGATTTTGAATGGTAAATTCATAGAAAAAGGTGTTGTTGATCACACTTCGAAGGTATATAGGTTTTCCCATTTCCTACCCTGCCCAAACCCATCTTCTCTTCTTACTCATGCTAATTAAGCAAGTAAGCTTTGACATGAAATATTTGGCCATATTAACTACAAGTATCTTTCTGATTTGATTGACAAAGATATGGTCATAGGGTTACCAAAGATCAAGTTTTCTAAAGGAGTCTGTCAAGGTTGTATCCTAGGAAAACACCCAGGGCACAAGTATGAGAGAGCTAGTCATGAGAGAACCTCTACATCCATTGATTTGATCCATAGTGACATTGCTGGTCCATTCCCTCATATGTCCATGAGTAAAGAATAATATGCACTCACTTTCATAGATGATGTTTCCAGGTATTGTTGGGTTTACTTCCTAAAGCACAGGTTTTAATTTTTTGACATTTTCAAAGTCTATAGAGCCTTGGTTGAGAACTAGTCTAGGATGAAACTCAAGATCCTGAGATCTAAAAATGGTGGTGGTGCCACCAAAGTTTTGGGCTGAGGATATAAAATTTGCATCTTATATCTACAATAGGGTCCCACATGAGCATATTGATGGTATGACTCCTTTTGAATCTTGGAGTGGGCACAAGCCAGATGTGACCCATTTCAAGATTTTTGGCACAAAGGCTTGGGCTATAATTCCAACTAAAAAGAGAAAGTCTTTGCAACCCCAAAGCAAAGAGTTCCTATTTTTTTGGTATTATGAAGGTTCAAAAGGGTACAAGCTAATCAACTTGAACACTAACAAATATTTCATTGAAAGCAGCATTCCGTTCGAAGAAGAGCTTTTAGCAGCAGTTAAAGATGGAGAGTCCTCTTCACCACCACAAACATTGATTGTAAGTGAAGATACTAATGAGTTAGCTGATTCTAATATGTATGATAATGATGATTTAATTGAATATACTAACATCCCTACAATACCAAATTGGGCAGCAAGGACCATTCATGCAGTTAGGCAACTAGATTGAAATCCTAGTGACACTAGGATGACTAGATCTCAGTTTGAGAGTGCCCTTTGTGTGAAAGATACACTCTTTGTTGAGAAGTGTTATTTTATGGTAGATTCTGATCCTTATACATATGAAGATGAAACAAATGATCCAAAATTGCAAACATCCATGAAATAATATTTCAGCTCGCTCCAGAAGAACAAGACATGGGAACTGGTTGATCTCACCCCAAGGAGAAAGCTAGTGAAGTGTAAGTGGGTCTTTAAAACTAAGTTTGCTGCTAATGGATCACCTTTGAATTATAAGGAAATATTGGTAGACAATGGATACTCTCAGGTACATGCTATTGACTGCAATGAGACCTTTGCACCAATGACAAAGATGGACTCCATAAGACTAGCTCTATCCATTGCAGCTTCAATGCAATGGGAGGTACATCACATGGATGTGAAGTGTTCCTTTATAAATGGAGATATGAATGAAGATATTTATATGTAGAAACCATAATGTTTTGTATCTAATCCATATTTAGTGTGTAGGTTAAATAAATCATTGTATGGGCTCAAACAAGCCCCTAGGGCTTGGTATGCCAAGATTGATCGATTTCTGTTGTCATTGAGTTTTGATCGATGCAAGTATGCTCCTAATGTATATTTGAAGCTGATTCATGGTTCTTTAATGATTTTTTTTCTCTATGTGGATGACCTATTGATTACAGAAAGTTAAAAGAAAGAGATTGCCTCCTTGAAGGATGCAGTGAACCATGCCTTTTCTATGGCATATTTGGGATTGTTGAGCCAATTATTGGGTCTTGAAATTGCTCAATCCCAACATGGAATCAAGTTTCATACGTCAAAGTATGATTCATATTTTCTCAACAATTTCAGCATAAAATATTGCAATCCAAGAAAGACTCCATTCCTTTCAAGAGTTAATCTTGAGGAAGCAAGTTCTTCTCCTATGGTAAATAATACACTCTATAGGCAGTTGATTGGGTGTTTTCTTTATCTTACACATAATAGACCTAAATTATCTTATGAAGTTAGTGTGGCTTTGAGATACATGGATCAGCCTCATGAGATCCATTGGAGAGCAGGCAAGAGGATCCTAAACGTTTTTCAAGGAACAAGGACTCATGGGATTTTCTACAAAGAAAAATCTGAATTAGAGCTAGTTGGATTTACTGACAGTGATTGGGTAGGTGACAAAATAGATCGAAACTCTACCTAAGGATATGTGTTCATGCTTGCAAAAGAACCAATCAGTTGGTCAAGTAAGAAACAGAGTGCCATAGCACTCTCATCTATAGAGGAAGAGTATAGAGGAGTTGTAAATGTAGCTACTCAATGTTTGTGGTTGTAGGGGATACTTGGAGAATGTGGTTTTGAATCAGAGTTTTCAACAGTCATCTATTGTGACAATAAAAGCACCAATATTCAAATCTCTACTGATCCATTTCAAAGGTGAATAACCAAGCACACTGAGATCCATATGCACTATATCAGGGAGCTTGTGCATGATGGTACCATTGCTCTATCTATTATGCATCTTCGAAACAAGTAGCAGACATCTTCACCAAAGTATTCTGTGAGAAGACCTTCAGTAATATCAAATCACTACTGGGGATTGCTGATCATGTGGTGAAGAATTATTGATAAAAAAATTTCCAAAATTTTGTTTCTTGTCTCCCCAAAGCCTTGTTGTTCCTTTTTGCAAGTGTGTTTTACTTTCTTCAAACTTATTTTCGCAATTGTGTTTCACAAAGTGTGCTTATTTTCTCATAGGTGTCCTTACTTTTTGCAAGTTTTACTTTTGCAAAAGAGTGTTTACTTTTTTATTTATTTCCCTTAGGTGCATTTTTCTTTCCAAAAATGTAGATAGTTTACTTTCCCATAGTTAAGTGTACTTTTCTTTCCACAAACGTAGATAGTTTACTCTTCCATAGTTTAATTTCATACATGTATGCTTTTATTATGAAAATTTAGGTAGTTTAATTTTTTGCAATTTACTCTTATGCAAGTGTGTTTTATTTTATTCAAGCTTATTTTTCGCAAGAGTGTTTGAAAGTGTGTTTACTTTCCTGTACATTTTACTTTCTGCTAAGTGTGTTTATTTTTTGCAATGCTTGAATATGGTTTTTTTATAATGCTTATTTTTTGCAAAATTTGATTGTGTTTCCTTACATCAGGTGTTGCATATAGATTTGTTACGTTCGATTCATTTTTTCATAGGTATGTTTAAGTTTTTCATAAGGTCTTCACTTTTCAAAGTGTGTGATGTGTTTTTTCTTTAGATTCTGAAAGAAAAGAAAAAAAACGCAATTTTGAGTGCAGTAAGAACCCCAACCATTAATCCTTTTGTGAAGTAGGACCTACCAACTAAGATATGGATTTAGAGGTAACCATCAGTTTAAAAAAATTCTCTCAAATCCTAGCAGTAGCTGGGATCTCAATTTTGTCTTCTCAAGGAGAACAAATATTGACAGAAGTTAATAATTTTTTTATCCCTCCAGAAATAATAGAAGAGCCACAGTCCCATGAGCTACAAACGACTCTCCTTACCAATCTACCAAGGAAACCCGGAACTTGGAGACTACATTTGATGGAGAGAGCCCTGAAATTAAAGAGTTCTCCACATATCTATCGACATATCCTTCATGCACTCAAGAAATTGAACATTCAGAAGAAAAGGACATGCATGGTTTGAGGAAGGAAGGTGAGTATCAGGATTTCATCGAGTACTGGTTCCAAGAGGTAACCCAACCACAATACCATTCCTTCCTTCGAAACCTTATGATGCAGCAATAAGTAAATTGGTTGGTATTCAACATTCAGGTAATCATTGCAATAATTATCTCATATGTGGACAAAATTATATTTTCTATACTTCTTCACACTTGCTTTCATTGGAAGAGTTCATTCACTTGAATAAAAATGTTTTCTTTCTTCTTAGGGTAGAGAAATATGTATATAAATAAAATGTTGCATTCTTAGTTTAGGGAATAATGCAAATTCATTTTTCTTGTTTTATTTTTTTTCAAATAAAAAAAACTAAGAAGTGTGGAAATTGAACCCAGGAGATAGATCAACTACACTCACAAAATTGCTAATCAAACATGCAAAATTCATACAAAAGGAGACTAAAATTGGAGCATAACTTAATCATGTATTTAATAAGTGTACATAATCCAACCATATGAAGTAATCGGATGCTCAAATATATAATTACATGAGATATTCAAAAGTACTAGGTTGCTATTCAAATTGGTCAAAAAATAGGCTTACTAAATCAAGTCAAATCCCCCATAGGTGCAAAAAGGACTTTCCAAATCTATGAAGATGTTCACGAATTGGCTAAAGCAAGTGAAAAAGATAATAGGTGATAGAAATAAAACTAATCCATGCTTTTATTTGGAGAAAAGGAAGGAGGATGATGTGGGAAAAAAACTAGGCAATTTCCCCTAGACTAGGTTTTCCTTCATGCCTTAAAACTGTTGTAAAGCAAGGCAACTTTCGGAAAAAATAGATATGCGCTTTAAGGAACCAGGAATAGAGTAGACATGATAAATATATTTCCAGGATGATTCCAAAGCACTCCATGACCCATTTTAGCAAGTATTGACTTATAGAAACATGTGGAAGTCAACTAGCATAGAGAGGGAATCTAGGAATCTAGGACTAAGAAAAAAATGACTTGACTAATGTCAAATATGGGTAAATATGGGTTGATTATTCTAAAACCACCCATTAAGCCTAAATTTATGATTAAATGTCATAAAATTACAAGGCCTAGCAATAAGGCTTAGTCACCCTTTTACATACTGCATGTCCATACAACCAAGGAAAGAGGCAAAAATCTAGTGGGAAAATCCTCCCTTAAACATGGACAAGAAACAAAATTTTGGAAATTTTGTTATCAATAATTCTTCACCACATGATCAGAAATCCCCAATATTGATTTGAGATTACTGAAGGTATTCTCACAGAATACTTTGGTGAAGATGTCTGCTACTTGATCCGAAGATGCATAATAGAGTAGAGCAATGGTACCATCATGCACAAGCTCCTTGATATAGTGCATATGGATCTCAGTGTGCTTGGTTATTTGTCTTTGCTTGGTTATTTGTCTTTGAAATGGATCAGTGGAGATTTGAATATTGGTTCTTTTATTGTCACAATAGATGACTATTGAAAACTCTGATTCAAAACAACAATCTCCAAGTATTCCCTACAACCACAAACATTGAGTAGCTGCATTTACAACTCCTCTATACTCTTCCTCTATAGAAGAGAGTGCTATGGAACTCTGTTTATTAATTGACCAACTGATTGGTACTTCTGCAAGCATGAACACATATCCTTAGGTATACTTTTGATTTGTGTTGTCACCTACCCAATCACTGTCAGTAAATCCAACTAGCTCTAATTAAGATTTTTTTTTTGTAGAAAATCCCATGAGTCCTTGTTCCCTGAACAAAGTTTAGGATCCTCTTGCCTACTCTCCAATGGATCTCATGAGGCTGATCCATGTATCTCAAAGCCACACTAAATTCATAATATAATTTAGGTCGATTATGTGTAAGATAAAGAAAACACCCAATCAACTGCCTACACAGTGTATTATTTACCATAGGAGAAGAACCTGCTTCCTCAAGCTTAATTATTGAAAGGAATGGAGTCTTTATTGGCTTGCAATATTTTATGCTGAACTTGTTGAGAAAATATGAAGCATACTTTGACTTATGAACCTTGATTCCATGTTGGGATTGAGCAATTTCGAGACCCAATAATTGGCTCAACAATCCCAAATATGCCATAGAAAAGGCATGGTTCACTACATCCTTCAAGGAGGCAATATCTTTCTTTTAACTTTCTGTAATCAATAGGTCATCCACATAGAGAAAAATAATCATTAAAAAACCATGAATCAGCTTCAAATAGACATTAGGATCAGACTTGCATCGAACAAAACTCAATGACAACAGAAATCCATAAATCTTGGCATACGAAGCGCTGGGGGCTTGCTTGAGCGCACACAATGATTTATTTAACCTGCACACTAAAGATGGATTAGATACAAAACCTTATGGTTTCTAAATATAAATATCTTCAGTCATATCTCGATTTATAAAGGCACACTTCACATCCATGTGATGTACCTCCCATTGCGTTGAAGCTGCAATGGATAGAGCTAGTCTTATGGAGTCCATCTTTGCCACTGGTGCAAAGGTCTCATTGCAGTCAATACCATGTACCTGAGGGTATCCCTTGTCTATAAATATTTCATTATAATTCAAAGGTGATCCATTAGCAAAAAACTTAGTTTTAAAGACCCACTTACACTTCACTAGCTTTCTCCTTGGGGCGAGATCAACCAGTTCCCATGTCTTGTTCTTCTGGAGCGAGCTGAAATATTATTTCATGGATGTTTGACATATTGGATCAGAACCATATGTCTAAGGATCATAATCCACTATAAAATAACACTTCTCAACAAAGAGTGGATATTTCACACAAAGGGCACTCTCAGACTGAGAACAAGTCCTCCTAATGTCACTAGGATTTCCATCTAGTTCCCCAGTTGCATGAATGGTCCTTGCTTCCCAATTTGGTATTGTAGGGATGTTAGGATATTCAATTAAATCATCATTATAATACATATTATAATCAGAAAACTCATTAGTATCTTCACTTACAATCAATGGTTGTGGTGGTGAAGAGGAATCTCCAACTTTAACTGGTGCTAAAAGATTTTTTTCGAACTGAATGCTCCTTTCAATGAAAGATTTGTTAGTGTTCAAGTTTATCAGATTGTACCCTTTTGAACCTTTAGAATACCAAAAAAATAGGCACTCTTTGTTTTGGGGTTGCAAAGGCTTTCTCTTTTCAGTTGGAATTCTAGCCCAAGCCTTTGTGCCAAAAATCCTGAAATGGGTCACATCTGGCTTGTGCCCACTCCAAGCTTTGAAAGGAGTCATACCATCAAGATGCTCATGTGGAACCCTATTTTCTATCTAGGATGCACATTTTATAGTCTCGGCCCAAAATTTTTGCAGCACCACCACCATTTTTAGATCTCAGGATCTTTAGTTTCCTCCTAGACTGGTTCTCAACCAAGGCTCTATAGACTTTGAAAAGGTCAAAAAATTCAAACCTGTGCTTTAGGAAGTAAACCCAACAATACCAGGAAACATCACCTATGAAAGTGAGTGCATATTTTTCTTGAATCATGGACATATGAGGGAATGGACCAGCAATGTCACTGTGGATCAAATCAATGGATGTAGAGGTTCTCTCATGACTAGCTCTCTCATACTTGTGCCCTGGGTGTTTTCCTAGGATACAACCTTGACAGACTCCTTTAGAAAACTTGATCTTTGGTAACCCTATGACCATGTGTTTGTCAGTCAAATCAGAAATATACTTATAGTTAATATGGCCAAATATTTCATGTCAAATCTTACTTGCTTCATCGGCATGAGTAAGAAGAGAAGATGGGTTTGAGTAGGGTAGGAAATGGGAAAACCTGTATACCTTCGAAGTGTGATAAAAAACACCTTTTTCTATGACTTTACCATTCAAAATCGCAGTGATTTCAACTTCATTGGGGGAGAATATGACTTTCTTTGGAGACCCAGTGTGAGTCATTTGATATAATGACAAGAGATTAGAGGAAAGACCTAGAACATACAACACATTATTGAAATTACCATGGTCAAGATCAATCCTACCCTTTCCCATACTGTTAGTCAGATATTTATCTCCCAAAACTATTGGTGGACCTTTCGACATGTCAAGAGAGGAAAATATATCCCTTGTCAAAACCATATGTCTGGAAGCTCCAGAATAAATGATGCAGGTAGGTGAGCTTGAGGTGCCAGCAACCAAACTTATGTACTCTCTCCTTGTCTTCTAAATTTGATCCTCCTTCCCTCTTCTTTGAGCAATCAGGAAGGGAGATGTTGTTCTTCTCCAGTATTTGGGTCAACATGTGAATTTTATTTTTCATACGAGAGCTCTCAGGATGATAGCCCTTACTAAACTATGCACACTTGCTCATTTATCCTTTGTTCTTCTTCTTTTAGAAGTTCTTCTTGGAGCCTGAGGGCTCCTCTTGAGACTTTGACATGTCTTTCTTTTTCTCAAGTTGATTTTTTAGATTTCTTCTTGCTTTTTGAATCCACCTTTTCATCTCTAGCAACCAAAGCTTGGTCTTTGGAAGGTTTGATGGTGCCCATCATCACCAATTTATCTTGCTCCTGGGTGAGGGATTCCATGAACTCAATAAGCCTAGGAATCTTCCAGGTTTGAGCTATCAATTTATTGGCATGGAACGTCAAAAAAAACATTGAATAGTCAGGACCAAGCTTTGAGAGAATGGTCAAAACTAGTTGCTCCTCATTCTTTTCAATCCCACATTGTTTTAACTACAAAACAAGGGCCTTAAACTTGGTAAAATAGAGTTGTAATTATTCCTAGCTACTGGACTCATGGTGATCAATCCATTCTTAATTTTATGTCCTCTCATATCGTCCATTTTTCCAAAAATATCTTCAAGCTTCTCCCACACCTCATTAGGAGATGCCAATGAATCAAGATGAAAGAGGAGGTCTCTTGAAATACTCAGACACAAAATACCATAGGCCTCATCCCTCCTGTTGTCCCATTTGATTTATTCTATAGCTACATTGAGCTCTACCTCAGTAGACATCGTAACCTTGTAGAGACCTTTCACTCTCAACAATATCTCCATCTCAGCTTTCCATTCGAAGAAATTGAATGTGTTATATTTTTATGATTTAAACAATATGATCTTAGGATCTTATTTGAGAGAATAACATGCACAGCAATAAACAAAAGAGACAAGAGACACAAAGACTTTTCCTTGGGGAAACCATAAAGGAGAAAACCCTGCAACTTCCTCAGAGATAGAATGAGCACTGATGGCAGTAGTAAAACCCAAAGACATAAAATATGATCTCCAATATTTGTTCTCTCTCTCTCATTCATGCGCCCTAGTGAGTGAGTATGTGTGTGATATGTAGAAAGGAGGAGAGCCTCACTTCTATTTATATTCTTTTGTTCACTTTATTTCCACTCCAAGAAGTCGGCGTCACTTAACAATTACTTACCAGAACCAACTTCTCTAGGAGAGTCTAATAACCCTAGTGCCCCACAACTATGGGGACTTTTCCCTCCAATCAGCAAGGAGGGTTAATCTTGACTCAATTATGGGGACTATTGCCCTAAATTACAATGGAGGGTTAACCTCAATGACTTTACATGACTTGTTTATATTACATATACTTATAGATAGAAACATAGGGGTACAATACATAATATATACAAGTGAATACATTCCGAAGTTATAAATACACCAACACTCCCTCTTAACTAGGAAGGTATTCTCTTGACACAATTTATCAGCACAAGTATTCTTCTCTGTATCATCTGGATCATCATCAAGTCATCTACATATTCAATTCATATTCATCATCAAGTCATCTTCATCAAGTATGGATCATCACCGGATCTGGATCATCACTGGATCATCATTGAGTCTGGATCATCAATTGATCTGGAGCATCACTGGATCGTCATCAAGTCTAGATCATCACTTGATCTAGATCATCATCAAGTTTGGATCATCACTTGATCTAGATCATCATCAAATCTAGATCATCACTGGATCATCATCATCATCATTTCTTCTGCTATCTCAATCAAATGGTGCTATCTCTTCATTCTTCTCATCATAGGAAGTTCTACAGAGCCAACCCTTTTTCATGCTGGTTGTAGGCCTAGCCTCTAGGTAGGTCTTCAATCTCTTCATCACTTATATCTAACCATGGAATGAACCATGTCAGAAAGTTCTACCCAACACTTACATCTGACCATGGGAGGAACACATTCAAGAACCATGTCAGAAAGGAATGCCCAACACTCACATCTAACCATGGGAGGAACACATCCAAAACCCATGTCAAAAAGGCCCAACACTCACATCTGACCTCATCTTGTCAAAAATTCTCTACACTTACATCCGCCCTCATCATGTTAGAAAGGCACTGCACTTACATCTGACCTCATCTTGTCAAAAAGGATCTACACTTACATCCGACCTCATCTTGTCAAAAAGGAGCTACGCTTACATCTAACGTCATCTTGTCATAAAGGATCTGCACTTACATCTCACCTCATCTTGTTAGAAAGGAGTTGCACTTTGTAGAAGGAGCAAGTCGATAAGTCGATTTGAACAATAGCCAACTTAGTCGATCAGTCGACTAAGTCGATGGGCCGACTTAGTCGATCAGCCGACTAAGTCGGTCAGTCGACTAAACTATAGATTAGGTCGGCCACCTAAGGTCATGTCAGTTCACTGAATTGACAGACAGTTATTTCGTAACCGTTCTGTAATCATATATATTAGGCTGTTAAGCCAGATGAGAACTCAGTTCAGTTCTATGTGTTGTATGGACTCATTCATATAATATAATCTGTTAATTCACCTATTTGTTCTTATCTCTTGTCTCTGTTTTATATAAATATGTTTTAGTGTGTATTATTGGTAACCTTATGTGATCTATGAGATTACAACATTGGTTTCATTACTAGTAGTACATGTCTGAAATGTATGCAAACAAATGATACTAGAGCAGGAGATTAAGGACTGGTGGGAATGTAAAGTTGCAAACTATTTGCAGAATTACGTACGAAGGAACAGATTAACAATCGCACAAGCAAAAGAAAGATTTTTCATAGAGATGCATGAAAATTTTGTCAAATCAGTGCCCCAACATTTGAAGAAACTCCTGGATGAGAAATTCGGAAAGGGACTAAAGAACAACAGTTGCTGGAAAAACAGATCCGAGGAAGTAGAACAAACTTGTCTGAGTGGTTTGAGAAAATCACCGACGACTTCTATGAGGAACAGGCAGTCGAAGATGGAACTTCAGTGGAAACAGTCAAGGAGAAATTTTACACAGATCTCACTGAGCAATTTTTGTGTTCCTTACCGAATGTGCTATTAAAATTCCTAATAGAAAAGGGAGTAGGACATATCATCGAACCTCGTCCATCACTTCATGAACTGCCATCAAACTCTGACTGGGTGGAGAAGCAAAGGAAGTGGGAAAAATTTATTACAGAAAGGGAGTGGGAATACTTCCTAAGAAAATAGACCGAACTATCCGGGCCTTTTAAAAGCGTCGGGCAGGCTATGGAGGGGTAGCTGTTCATATGTTGAGATAGAGTAGAGTGGATTGTAATCGACTAGAAATAGATACCAATCACCAGTAATGAGAAGTCAACTATAAGAGAACTTGAGAGAATAGTATCATACGAAGGTATGTCGAACATTCAAAAAATAGAGAGGGAAGAGAGACAACAGAGGAGGGAAGCAAGAAGAGAAAGAGCCTTAGAGCTGCATAGAGGAAGGAGTCCTAGGGAGACCGACCAAGAAGAGAATCCACCAGAGTCATGTCATGACCGACATGAAGAAGGCATGGAACAAGAGGCATCCCATACGTAGGAGGAATTGTGGATAGAGAAGCCATAAGCTCTCCAATTAAGAGCTCCCCATGAAGGAACAACCCTCTCCCCGTTGAATCCATGTACCTGGATACAGACTATTGTTGAAGAGGACCTCCGACTATGAGCTGATGACTTTAGTATATGGAGTCGACTAGATGACAAAACATACACTGGAAAACACCTTATTATTCATTGACCAAAGGAAGGAAATTTGGTAACCTTTCAAGCGGCACCCTCCAACCGAAGTATACACTTACTCTTACCGACACATGAAGGAGCACCCCCCCCCCAACCAAATACAGCTTTAGAAGACACAGAACATCCAGAACTGTAGACACATAGTTGCAGCGGACCATCAGCAGCAGAAGTGGACATCAACCAACTGCTAGTCGATGAAGAATTGACAACCGATGGGAATGGAAGTTTCATCGACCATAGTCCCACAGATACGAATAAACCAATAACCCCACCACCTTCACCTCCACCACCGCCACCTCCTAAGAGCAGTGACAATGATTCAGACATGGGTCATGGATCAGCTCACATTCATCTATATGAGGGGGATGAGGACGCCAGATGACACTGGTTCGTCTACGAGTTGACTTGGGAGGTTAACCAAGTTACGGATGAATATAGACAAATGGCACAGTTCACCGGTGCTTTGAGGAAAAGGGCATTGACGTGGTATATGAACTTTTCAAAAATACAACCTAGAGAAACCAAAGCTGAGATCAAGGCGCAATTTTTATCATTTTTCAAAACTCCAGATGCCAAACACCTAGCAACGAAAAAATTAAAAACTACATCACAAAAGCTAGGGGAAACTGTCCGTGACTATGATAAGCATTGGAAAGACCTTCTGAGCCAGCTAGATTATGTTATAGATGAACAGTTACTAAGCCAATGGTTTCTTGTAGAGTTATCTCAGAAATTGCGCTGACACATTAGTTTGGAAACGTTCAAATCTTATGAAGATGCGCTAACAAAAGCTCTTCAAGTGGATATGGACGAGGACATACCCGCTTACCCCACGGAACACAGATTGGAAGAACAACTTGAGAGTGTACATAAGTCCTTAAAGGAGTTAAACCTCAAGAATCAGGAGATCTGGTTCACCAAATGCTCGATGATTGGCCATTCCAAAGACAACTATCGACATGAATACAGCTGATAGAACGTTTGATTCATACAAACCAAATCTTTTTGTGACATTTTCCAGGAGCACAGGGATCACTCGACAAAAGAATTCCCGTTCAACATGAAGAATGACAAGGCATCCCGGTGTACAATATACGAAACCAAAAATCACAATACGGCCAACTATCATTTGAACCTGAAGAACCGACAAAATTATCATGCAGTCTACCAAACCAACGCAGTTGCACAAACTAATGAGAAAAACAATCTAGCAAACAATAAAAATGGTCATAGATATGATGGTCGACGATATGAGCACCGGTACGACAATTGACGTGTAGGCTACGGAGGAAGAGGTTGATTCCCTGGGAATCACGACAACCGACCACGTCGACCCATCCAATGCTTTACATGTTATAAAGAGGGACATCGATATGCAGACTGTCCATATAAATATTGAAATGACCTCAAATTCTATACTCACTATGGGGTAGGGGATCACTCATTGGGGGATTGCCCTACCATGTTAGAAAAAATTAATACAAAGAAAACTGTTAATGTCTTGTCCTGTGTGCAAAAAAATGATGTAATAAATACAAAATATTTGCATATTGTAAATCGACAAGGAACAAAATCAAGAGTTGATAACCCAAGAATCAGTAAAATAAAAGAAAAAAATGTCTATCCTGAATTGCATGACAAGAACACATTCACAACATTTGACATAACACAATAAATGAATTAATCCAGCTTGTACAAAAAGACAACTCAGTATCTCAGTTCATCGATTTGCTGTATGAAATAAAATGTACCCACTCTAAAAAATAAATAAAGAACATCCGTAGCTTAAATAGAAAAGACAAAGGTGATGCTGACCCACTTGTTGACCTGGAAATCGAAGGATACCATGTCCAAAAAGTAGTGCTCGACTTCGACTCATGACTCGTGACACTTGGGAACAAATGGGCAGACCTCAACTCTATGAATCAGGCATATACCTGAAACTAGCCGACCAAGGATTAATTGAACCTATTGGGGTTTAGAAAATGTCGACACGACTATAAAAGGAATCTCAACCAAGGTCAAATTTGAAATTATTGACCCTAAGGAAGGATCCAGTTCCTTCCCAGCGTTAGTCAGTTGACCTTAGGGTAGAAATATGAAAGCATTGATATCCCTAGACAAGGATTGAATCAAATTAAATGGAAATGGACAAAATATCATTGTACCCATTCATCCATCTCAAGGGGAACCTTGGACTGAACCTATTGATGAAGAAATCGATGTTCGACAACTCTACCAAATCCAAAACAATGCAGATTATACATAACCAAATATCCATGGAGAACTTCATTTAGGTAACAAAGACTCAGTTGGTTATAATTCAGATGCCAAATTATATGATTGGGAGATCGAGAACTACGGAACACAAGCAAGAGGGTGCTGGAATATACAAAAAGTGCAGAAAAATCCCACCCAACAGTGCTTCATAGTGTCCATTGTCCCAAAAATATTTGAGAAAAAATTTAGGGAATACCCTACCTTACAACCTACTAATGTAAATATTACACAACTACCAAGATACAAGGAAAGGGAATCACTAGTCATGCATGTCGAACAAGTTTCCAAAAATATTGGTGAACATGGCCGACTTCAAAGCCTAGTAGAAACTTTTACAGGACAAGATGCTAGATGGTGAGATACCCATCAAACAAGACTGCAGACCTAGACAACTGCTTCAACTTACTTTGTCGAAAGATTTGGAGGAAAGAAGTTAACCCAACATGCTTAAATACCTGTATTCACTCAAGGATAGAACCCAAAAGATCATATTAAAACCTATGAAAAAAAGTGGAGAAGACTTGGATACAAGGATGAACGAGCATGGCCACACTTGTTCCCATCAACCCTCTCCGACTTACCAAACAAATGGTATAATATCGAACAAGCTAGAGGTGAAACCTTCTTATGGCACGAACTCAGGGAAAATTTCATTCAAGATTTCAACTTTATACCACAAAATGAAAACTTGGTCGAAACAACAAAACAAATTAAAGAATTTATCTAGCCGACCAAAAACAAACCCTTAACAGATAACCGACACACAATGAAATGTAACAATATACAAAAAAGGACAAAACCACAGTCGACAAGACTATAGTTATAAAATGAACACATAGAAGGAAAAAGCTTTAGATGGAAATCCAACCATGTCGAAACGACCAAACCTATTTGTACAATCTTGAAAGTAGAAACAACCGACAAACAAGATACCAACAAAAAGACTGCAGTTGACTTTCCTACCACATTCTCATAGTTTAAGGAAGGAACTCGACCGATTAATGAAGCCAAAGCACTAGAATGGCTAGATGCTAAATTCAAAACTAAATAATTTTACATCTCAAATGATGATCGACCAAAAATGGCAAAGATTGGTGACTACTGGAGTGAAGAGCAAACCACAGAGATAGTGAACTTATTGAAGGAGTTCCAAGATGTATTTTCTAGAGATTATAAAGACCTCAAAGGCTTAGTCCATGAAATGGGAGAAATGAAAATTGATACTAAACTTGATGTTCGACCTATGAAGAAAAGGACCTACAAACTAGCTCACAAATACAAAGAGATAGTCAAAAAGAAAATTGATAATATGCTTGCAGCAGGCATCATCTACCCTATCGACCAATTAGAATGGGAAAGTCCAATGGTTGTACAACCTTAGAAACATGATCCAACTAGACTAAGAATTTGTGTCGACTTCAAGGAACTAAACAAAGTAACATTGACAGACTCATTTCCAACCCCTTATGCAGATGCAATTTTGAATGAGGTTGCAGGACATGAATGCTACTCATTTACAGACGGGTTCTTAAGCTATAACCAAGTGCCCATAGCTAAATAAGACCAGAAGAAGACAACCTTTGTGTGTGAATTTGGTTCATTTGCTTACAAAGTCATGCCTTTTGGATTAAAGAATGCACCTGTAGTGTTCTCTCGAATTGTTGTCAAAACATTTCAAGAATATATCTATAAGACCATGGCAGTATACTTTGATGATTGGACAATATACTCCATGCTAAAGGATCATTGCAAATGGCTCAGACTTATGTTGGAGAGATGTCAACAGATTCAACTCTCCCTAAACATCAAGAAATGCATATTTGTGACCCCCATAGGGATATTATTAGGGCACATTATCTGTAAGGAAGGAATTAAAGTCGACTTTACAAAGATTAAAATTATCCTTGACCTAAAACCACCAGTAAACCCAAAACAAGTTAGGGTGTTACTTGGCCACATAGGCTATTACAGAAAATTCATCAGATATTATTCAAATATGACCTATCCTCTTAAAGAAATACTATGGGAAGATCAAGAATTTAACTGGATAGAGGAGTGCCACATATCATTCAAAAAACTAAAAAAGAAGCTAGTTGAAGCACCAATCCTAAAATTTTCAAACTGTTCGATCAAATTCCATGTTCATATTGATGCATCAGGCCTAGCAATATGCGCAATATTAACTCAACCAGGAGATTATGGAATGGATTATCCTATATTTTACAGTAGTAGAAAATTAAATAAGGCTAAAAGAAACTATTCGACAACAGAAAGAGAAGCCCTAGGAATGGTCTTTGCACTACAAAAATATCGACATTATTTCTTAGCTAACCCATTTATATTCTATACCGACAATCAGGCCCTAAAGTATCTTGTCAATAAACCACTACATCATGGAAGGATCTATCGATGGCTACTTCTCTTCCAAGAATTTGAGTTTGAAGTCGATGTTCGACCAGGCAAGTTAAATGTCGGGCTCGACCATTTATCCCGTATCGATACAGGATAAGAACCGACAGGAGTCGATGATGACTTACCTGATCCACATTTATTTTGGATAGAAGCAGTCCCAGTAGAACTAGAAGAAATAGGTCAGTTCTTGGAAGATGGACATGCACCAGAAGGTATGAGAACAAAGAAAAAGTAGATCTTAGTTATGAAGGTTGCACCATATAGTCTCATCAATGGATTTTTATACAAAATGGTATTAGATGACATCGTCAGAAGGTGTGTACTAGAACATGAATGAGACAACATTATGCATGAAGCACACTATGGACCTACAGGAGAACATTTTCAAGTAGACACAACTGCAAAGAAAATCCAACAGTCAGGATTATGGTGGCTGACACTCCACAGGGATTGTAAAACTTTTGTTAGTCGATGTGACAGATGTCAACAACTAGGTCGACCCCTACCTAGCACAGAAATGCATTTGATATCAGTAAACCCAAGTTTGACATTTGAAATCTGGGCCATAGACTTCATAGGACCATTTCCTATACCAGCAAAAAGGACGGGTGCAAGGTATATCATTACCACAGTCGAATATGTCACTAAATGGGCAGAAGCTAAACTAGTTGACACATGTTCTAGTGAGATAGCTTCTAAGTTTATCTATGAGAATATAATCACTAGATTTGGATGTCCACTGAACCTTATTAGCGACTAGCGAACACACTTCATCAATAGAACTATCAAAACCCTAACCGACCAATTCCAAATCGACCATCATCGGAGTACAGCATACCATCCTTAGTCGAATGGATCAATTGAAGCATTTAATAAAACATTAACAAGAGGACTAACCAAAATATGTAATTCTGATAAGGACGACTGGGATGAGAAAATACCTGCAGTATTATGGTCATACAGAACAACGTATAAATGATCGACCAACCAAAATCCTTTTCGACTAGTCTATGGACAAGAAGTAGTAGTTCCACTACACTTCTGACAACAAATACCTATCATCGCAGAAATAATACATGTCGATGTCGAACAAGGAAGGAAGGACTGACTATTGCAACTCAGCAAACTTGAAGAGCATCGACTAATGGCAATACAACATCAAGAAATCCAGAAATAACAACAGAAAGCATGGCAAGACCGTAACATCAAAAACAAAAACTTGTCTGTTAGAGACCTTGCTTTACTATACAATAGTCGAGTAAAAGGTAAACTTAAAAAGCTCCACACATAATGGATGGGACCTTACGTTGTCGAAGAGATACATCCCAATGGATCAGTCCAACTAAGGACGTTACAGGGCATAGTACTTTGGAAGCTCGTTAATGGAGTCCGACTAAAATGATATAGAAACTAATTCAAAAAAAAAAAATCATTTAACAACCATAACCGTCAACCAAAAGCCATAAAAACCTAAAAGTTCAAAAAGCAAAATACTTCCCTACAGACAGAAAACTATGACATGAAATAACCATTTCGACAACCAACATTATGCCTATCGACATAACACCATTGACCATGTTTATCAACCGACCACTCCCATCGACCATTCTCATAACTGACATCAATCGAAAACCTTGATAGTTCCATTGCGCATTCATGACATCGAGCGCCAAAAGTAATTCACCATTAATGCACACTCAAGTATTCCAGCTAGAACATCAAGTCTGCCATTAATACACCCATTGATGCACACATCCACAGCATCGCCTATAAATAATGGATCACCAAAGGATCATTCACCGCAATTCATACAGAGAGAGCATCAGAGCATCCAGTGGACTAAAAGATGAGAACCCCTTAGTGAAATCAACCACCAAACCAACATAATGGCCCCCAAACAAGCTAGAGCCTCGACCAAATCCAAGGAACTACAGGCTTCGGATACACCTTTAGTCCACCGGTTGAAAAACATCAAAAACACCAAGGTACAAGAAGGCTCATGGCAAAAACTATGGAACAAAATGCAAGAATGGGCCTTTGTCAACAAAAAGGCCACTCAAGCCGTAGAGAAAATCAAACACAACACTATCTTTGGCTATGTCAATGCACCGCTTATGGCCAGCTTTGGTGGCATGAAGGAAGCTACTATCAAATTCATCATCAGCCAATATCACAATGGTCGGTTCTACTTCGACCAATTGGTTGACATCTCTGGAGAAGTCATTACCAAACTGACCAGTCTCTCTAATGAAGGAAACCCTGTACTAGTCAATATCAAAGAAGGACTGGTCGAAGAGCTCAGAGGGTCATCTTTGGGTAAGAACTCGAAGGGGTTGATGATCAGCCAAATCACACCCCAAATGCCATAGATTGTGCCCAAAATAATCGTAATCACACTCACTCTGGCAGGTTGAGGTAGTGACCTTAAGTTAGACATGCTAGAAGCTATCGACACCATTGCTACCAATGGGCGAATAACCAGATGGGTAGAATATGTCACCAACATGGTGAATACCATCTGTGAAAGATGTCAAGAAACATGGGGAATCATCAAGTTCCCCTCCCTCATCTTATGGATTGTCATGTACCACATTTTCCCAGAGGGGAGTCCAATATTTCAGAAACCGTCGAGGTTCGACATGTGGAGATTTAAACCATTCTCCCAGAGAGGGATGTTGCAGGAACTTGAAAGAGGAAAAATCCTGCTGGAGAACTGGTTTCAATAGCTCAAAATATGTACGACTAGATGGAGGGTACCTCAAAAAATTTGAAGAAATCTACCGACAAACTCCCACATCCAGCTGGAGCTCGACCATACCTCAGTATGGTACATGCAGGGTGACAACTCAAATGCCAAAGCCCTTGACTACTACCCATCAGTTGACTAGATATTTTGAGAGCTGTCTCGACAGGCCAAAACAAAAATACCAGTACCAATAGCAGCAAAGAAGGTCAACTTCTCCATCGAGGAGCCGCTCATAGACCAGGAAAGAAAGGAAGAATACGAGCTCAACCTCTATATTAGCACCTTTGTGTCAGAGGAGACACTGGTTGAACACACCAGCCGACTACAAATAACAATCAAACCTCCAACTGCAAAGAGGGAAGAACCCCAGACCGCAAAGCCACGGCCACAAGAGCAGGTGATTCCTCTAGCTATAGAAAGTGTGATCCCAACCCAGGAGCCAAGGGGGGAGACAGAGCCAGAAAACCCTGAGTATGTTGTTACAAAAGGAATTATTTGAAAATTGTCAAAGGAGATAGCAATAGCTAGGAAGAAGCTCAATACAAAACAACAACAACAAGGTAAAGGTAAGCACAAGATTATCCTTGTCGACTCATCACAAGACAAGGAGGAACTGGCAACCATGGCCGTCAACATCATAGAGGATGCCACAGCAAACAAGGTGCCAATCAAAACCCAGTTCCAAAGATTCGTCGACACAGGGGCACAAGTAGGTCGACCGAAGAAAGCTAAGACTACGACGATGCCTAAAAACGTTGTTGATCTTGTGTCGATGCCTCCACCTCCATCACTGATGAAAATAACTAAGGAACAAGTACCAACAACACAATCAGTAAGCCCCCTTGACTTATGCAAAAGTGCGATGATGGAGGCTATGAAAGCAAAGTTTGACAAAGAAAGAGATTTGCAGGCGTTCATTGAGAAACTGCCTGACATATTTACGTTAGCACACAATATCTCTACAAAATCACCTCTATTGATGACTGGAGGATACCAACCAGAGCAAGACACATAGTCCAGAACCTTTACAACAATTATGTTGACTTTCAAGAGAAATCCCGATAAGGAAGCTGAAGTGATTGCACGTCGGTCCTCAACTATCACACCGACCGTACCCCAAGCCGACCTACTAGCCACTGCATTGACTAAAGGAGAATAAAATGAGGAGGACATAACCCAACAAATTAACCAAATTTTCTCCGACATAGACTCACCCTCTTGACTCGACAATCCACCACTCACCCACACTTCCCCCAAACTAATCACCCCCGACCATTCGCCAACTCCATCACCACCACCACCATCTCCACCACCACCACCACCCCCTAACTCAGAGAAAGGCCCACCACAACCAGCTACATCCAAACAACCATAGGTGGTAGTCATCCCACCTCCCCAACCAGAGAAACCATCGGCCTCTATCCCACAAACCAAAGATCCCGCCTTGACTGTTGTAGGTACACAAGAAGCAAATAAAGAAAAGCACAAGAAGAGGAAGGAGAAACAGAAGAAGGAGCATCATGGATAGCCTTCAAAGGTCCAAATCAAATTGAAGGATGCAAGCTCCCTGACTGACACAGAGCTAGGACAACTCCTCAAAACCATAGCAAGTGAAGCAAAGATGAGGAGTGAGCAAAGAAATAAGGAACTCAATGACAAGAACGTAGAATAGGTTGAGCTTCTCGACAAGTGTAGGAATCTGGCCCAGTCCGTCATGCCGGGCCCCATCGAGGTCGACACAGACAAACCACTCGAAATGGTGTATCAGCTATTTGAGAGCATCATGTCGACACTCCAAGCTCACATTCAGGAAATGAAGGAGGAATAAAAAGAGGAAACTGCCCAACTCCTAATATAAAAACACACTGCATTTTCTGAAGCCTATAAAGTGTTGCAGGATCATATGGAGGAGTCTGTCGTAACTGAAGAAATGCTAAGAGACTGGCCTAATTACTATAGGAAAGTCTATCAGCAGACTCGGCAGACTCGAAAAGGGATTCAGGAATTAGAAAGCAGGAAAACCACTAAGGAAGCACCCAGAATGACAATAAAAGAATAGATAGTGCTTGAAATTGCCAAACTGTACAAACTAGAAAGGGAAGCACATCAATGGGTGCAACAAGCTCTCCCTAACTTGGAGAAAGTCGACATCATCTACCCACAGATGAAATGACTTATTGAGACTGCAGAGGAGAAGGACCAGTTTATGGGTCCCGACATGGAGAGGATAGTTGAAGTCTCCATTTCAGAGAAGATTTTGATCTTATCAGGCTTGACCACAATCACCATCGACATCCAAATTTTTTTGTAGAGTTGGAAATATTTCCAACATCACCTCGCAGTAAAAACCCCAGCCATTGTAGAAGTCTGCATACAGGAAATACTGACCATCAGACTTCACAACCCACCGCAATAACTATTGAGACCAGCCACGAAGAATTTTTGTACCTCCCTATTTCTTTGGGACAAAGAAACATTTTGTTCATGGGGGAGATGTAGAAGGAGCAAGTTGATAAGTCAACTTGAACAATAGCTGACTTAGTGGATCAACCAACTAAGTAGATGGGCCGACTTAGTCGATCAGCCGACTAAGTCGGTTGGCCGACTAAACTACAGATTAGGTTGGCCACCTAAGATCGTGTCGGTTCACTAAACCGACAGGGAGTTATTTTGTAACCATTCTGTAATCATATATATTAGGCTGTTGAGCCAGATGAGAACTCGGTTCAGTTCCCTGTATTGTATGGACCCATTCATGTTAATATAATCTGTTAATTCATCTACTTGTTCTTATCTCTTGTCTTTGTTATGTATGTATGTTTTAGTATGTATTATTGGTAACCTTATGTGATCTGTGAGATTACAACACACTTACATCAGACCTCATCTTGTAAAAAAGACTCTGCACTTACATCCGACCTCATCTTCTCAGAAAGGTGCTACACTTACATCCGACCTCATCTTGTTAGAAAGGCTCTACACTTACATCTGATCATGTGGGAACACATCCCGCAATCACATAAGAATGGATCTGCATTGATCATGTTGGAACAAATCCCACAATCACATCAGAATATCTCTGCACTTATATCTGATCATGTGGGAACACATCCCTCAATCACATCAGAATGGCTCTGCACTGATCATGTGGGAACACATCCCTCAATCACATCAGAATGGCTCTGCACTGATCATGTGGGAACACATCCCACAATCACATCAGAATATCTCTACACTGATCATGTGGTAACACAACCCATAATCACATTAGAGCATCTCTGCCCTTATATCTGATCATGTGGTAACACAACCCACAATCACATCAGAGCATCTCTGCCCTTATATCTGATCATGTGAAGCTCAGCCTTCCACCATGTCAGAAAGGCCAATGGACATATCAATTCCCTTTGGAGGTAACCTCGATCTAGAGAACACCAAGATTCTCCCTGATCTAATCAAACTTTACTTTGGCCATTTCTAGCATAGAATCACATCAAGGTTGATTACGTCCAAGGATAACTTGCAAGCTTCACTAGGACCTATTGCATTCGAGGACAACCTACAAGACAGTTTACATCTGAGCCACCTACGAGCTTCACCGGGATTTTATGCTCAAATAACCTATCTCATTGGCTATGCTAGAAATCCCTCTTTCAAGATATCTCGATATGGATCACTGCTCCTCTCTGCATCATACAAAAATGCAAGTCATATCAACCAAATCAAATGGTATTTTTCAAAAGAAATGTACTACCTCCCAAATAGCCAAACAAGTGGCCACATATTTTTCCCTGGCTATACTCAGTGCCACACAGGACTGCTTCCTACTAAACAAAGAGATCACACCTGATCCCATACTCAAGCAGCACCTCAAAGTGCTCTTCCTATCAATGGCACTACCCAATCTGAATCCACATAACCCTCCAGGTTAATCTTCTGATTCGCATCATACTTGAGAAAATACTCAACTGTACCCTTCAAGTACCTCAGTGCATGCTTTGCAACCATCAAGTGAACATATATCAATGTGTTCATAGCAAAGGAAATATCTGGTCTCGTATTCATCAGGTACATCAAGGAACAAATCATCTGATGATACATCATGGCATCAACTAAATATGATGAAGCAACACTCAATAGCTTTAGGTTTGATGCCATAAGTGTGGTCATGGCCTTGCAGTCCATCATCTTGAACCTATTTAGGATCTCTACTGCATACTTCCCTTGTCCCAGGGAGATTCCATCTGCACTCTGCCACACCTCCATGCCTAGAAAGTAGTGCATCATATCCAAGTCCTTCATCTCGAACTCAGCAGCAAGTCTCCTTCTTGCAACTTTAATGAGTTCCTCTTTTCTGTAAGGAACAAGTCATTGACATATAATAGGAGCATCACTAGTATTCCACCTTCAACTTTGAAGAAAAGGTTGGAATCTACTTTACTCTCACTAAATCCTAGAGTCATCAGTAAGCTATCCATCCTGTCGTACCATGTCGAACCTTAGGATCTTCTACAGTCACTCCCTTTGAAGCGTAGCATCATTCTCCCTTTGCTTTTCATACTCTATGCATTGAAACATTCTGTACTAGAGTGACAAGTATCTTCCTCTGCTACTAATATTATATGTATCCATCTAGGGTCACTGGATACCAACATCCTCTATCTTGAACCTTTTCAAAAGTTCTTCTCGCAACCATCTATGAGCTTGTCATCCTCTATAGGCATTCATCTTCAACCTTGTAGGAAAGGTTCAGATATTCATCACTCTAGGTGATCTTCAAGCTCCTCATATATGTGTTATCCCATAGGTGTCTTCTGATCTAGTACAAGGCCTTCTTTCATTTGCACACATGATTCTTCCTATCATGTGTCTTAACTTCTAGTGGCTGAAAATGTCTCTTCATAATATATGCCTTCTTTTCGTGAGAAGCCTTGTACCACAAATCTTGCCTTGTATCCCATGATGTTGTTATCTATTGCATGTTGGATCTTATAGATCCATATGGAGGACATTACGGAATTCCCTTCAGGTCTCGATACTGCATCCTAGACATCACTCTTCTTGAGTTGGTACTCTCCTTCCCTTTCTTCTTGGCTACTTTTTCATAGCTGGAAGGCTCTGCATCAATGATGTCACTCAACAGTGTCACATAACTTCACTATTTCTATGACCTCTTCTTTCTTTGAAAGTATCATCATATTATTCTTCATCTTGGATTATTTCTCAAACTGTCGTCACTTGTTCTTCGGAACAAGTATCATCCTTCTTTGCTTGTAGGTGATTTTATGCGATCTTTGCTACAAGTCAAATGCATTAGTTGTATGGTTAGAAACATTTCATAAGGAATATTTATAATGAAATATTCTTTTGCATTAAGATATAATCATGCAACTATTTTAGACAATACAACATTCATCCATATCTTACAGAAACTTTCTAGATTCCTTCCATCTCTACCAGGACAACATTGAGATTGTGCACTAATCCAATATGTCAGCAAAGAGGTTTCATTCTAGATAGGTAGAAATGGAGAGTTTTATAGCACCATGGGATAATTACCCATCACATGCATAATAGTAGTATATTATCATTAATTCAAACATTCTATCATGCATAACACATCAACTAAATATAAACAAATGCATAACAAAACAATATCATGAAATGACAATTGAATACTTATCTTTATTTGTTTCGTGAGCTTCATTATCTTCTTCATTCATGATAGCACCATTTCTTATTGAAATGCTAAGATGTATAAGCTATTCTTCAATATTTGAGTCCTTCATATTCCCCATCACTTGAGGGATCTTCTTTGAATCGTGAGAGCTTGATCTTCAAATGCTCCCATCTTCTTTTCTCTTATTATGAGTCGAGCTTCTTCTTGTGTGCACTCTTCCCAGAGTCTGCTGAAAGTAACCGCTTCCTTCTGGAATACCTTCCTTGAATGAATGAATCCCATGATCCTAGGAGGCCATTCAAGGTTGTTATCACAACTTCTGCATTCTCCATTTCTTCTTCTACCGCTTCAAGTTGTTCTTTGACTCGAGAGACTCTTGTAAAGTATGACAGTATGGTCTTTGCATTCTAGATCTTTACAGTCTTTGACTGGTTTTCCAAAGTCATATGTTCTTCCCTTCAAATAGCTTGGTCAGGGAATCAAACATATCTTTAGGTGTCTTTACGGAGGACACTTGTGGTATAAGGTGATCCTTGATTGAATCAACAATGATCTTCTTGACCTTGACCAAGTTCTTCTTGTGTAAGGATTTTAGCCTCATCTCCCTATGGAACTGGAACCTCTCCACTTATGTAGGTGTATAATTCATTTTCTTCAAGAACCAGTGAGATCCAATACTTCCATGCTTGGAATTTTTCAGTTTCACCAAGCTTGTCATCAAGCTGGTGTGACTAGTCATTTACAAATGAGAAACTCAAATGTAAATAGCAAAAGATTAGATCTTACCAATTTGAGGTGTCAGTCCTGGTTCCAGAGCTGGTTGATCTAGGGTTTTCCAGAGAAACCCTAATTTTCAAATTAGAATCTTTCAGATCTAATTTGATAAAAAGATAGACCTATTCAAGGTGAGCTGTCCAATGTACTCCTTTTCTGAAAATAGTGGAGGGAAGCTCCCAGAACAGGAAGCCCTAGTTTTCCAATTTCTTCTACAAAAATTCTTGATATTGTTTCTATGGTATTTCCAAAATTAATACTCCTCTATGTCTAAAAATTCTCATTGAGGTAGCCTCATTTGTCCTCTTTCCAACACCATAGTTTTGAGCAGAACTGGTTTCTCCAATTGGGACTTCTGATAATTTTCCCAAGGTGACTTGTTTCAGGACTGTTCAACATAGCGAAGTTGTACAGACTTTCACATGTCAATGTTTCATCCTCAGGGTTTGAAACTTTTAAAAAATAAATTACATTGTGTTCCATATCTGGAACATCTTGTTAAATTTCAATTGTACCTTCATAGCTCGAGATATAGCAATTTTCCCTAGGTATCGTATTTAGGGATGAATCCTAGAAAAGCCTGTAACCCTGATTTGGAGGAATCATATCTCCCATAATATAGCGAATGTGAGTCTGAAATTTTGACATAGGGTACACTAGGAATTTATATTTGTCTTGTGAAAATTTTGTCCCATGAGACTTCTTCAATCCCAAGATATAGTGAATGTACCAAATCTTATCAGTTTTAGTATTTTAGGGTTTTTGAGGCCTAGAGTCAAACTAGGGTTTGACATTCCCGGAGTTTAACCCAACAAAAAATATCGACCTAGGTCTCTAAAATTCGACTTTGATGAAGAGAGTAATCTTATGCCGAGCTCACTCAAAAATTCCTCTTCTATAAAAATCCCTAATTTCCTGCAACAGAAATTGAAAATGCTCAGAATCAAATTCTGCTTCGACAAAAAGATGTACCCTTCAATGGAGAGTTAGCCTAGCCTCCTTTTGCTGATGGATTGTGAAGAGAGACCCAAAAAGTAAGAATCCATAGATTTTGCAGCTGCACAATGTCTTCTTCTTAGGTTAGCTATGATACCATGTTATATTTTTATCATTTAAGCAATATGATATTAGGATTTTATCTGAGAGAATAACATGCACAACAATAAACACAAGAGACAAGAGACATAAAGAATTTTCCTCGAGGAAACCATAAAGGAGAAATCCCCGCAACTTCCTCAGAGATATAATGAGCACCAATTGTAGTAGTAAAACCGAAAGACAGAAAATATGATCTCCAACAGTTGTTCTCTCTCTCTCACTTGAGAGAGCTTTTCTTGTCTCACTCATGCACCCCAGTGAGTGAGTGTGTGTGTGATATGTAGAAATGAGGAGATCCTCACTTCTATTTATATTCTTCCATTCACTTTATGTCCACTCCAACAAGTTGGACTCAATTAATAATTACTTACCAAGTCCAACTTCTCTATGAGAGTCTAATAACCCTAGTGCCCCACAACTGTGGGGACTTTGCCCTCTGATCAACAAGGAGGGTTAATCTTGACTCAATGGTGGGAACTATTGCCCCGACATACAATGGAGGGTTAAGTTCAATCAATTTACATGTATTTTTTATATTACATATACTTCCCGATAGAAACATTGTCCTACAATACATAAGAAATACAAGTGAATACATTCCAAAGTTATAAATAGATCAACATAATGGAGTCAAGATGATCCTTTGAGATTGTTCCATATCTCAGCTCCTGTACCCTTCAGTCAGCAGAATGCACTCCCAGTCAGTGATGTCAAACCTACAATAACAATTTGGAAAGATATAAATCGATCTACAAAGGATCTAATACCATAAGGAAATTGAACCCAATAGATAAATCAATTACACTCACAAAATTGCTAATCAAACATACAAAATTCATACAAAAGGAGACTGAAATTGGATCATAACTTAATCCTGTATTGAATAAGTGTACATAAGCCAGCCATATTAAGTAATAGGATTCTAAAATATATAATTACATGAGAGAATCGAAAGAACTAGTTTGCTATTCGAATTGGTAAAAAAGCAGGCTTACTAAATCAAGTCAAATCCCTCATAGGTGCAAAAAGGACTTTCCAAATCTATGAAGATGCTCAGGAATTGGCTAAAGAAAGTGGGAAAGAGAATAGGTGATGGAAAGAGAACTCATTCATGCTTTTATTTGGAGAAAAGGAAGGAGGATTATGTGGGAAAAAACTAGGCAAGTTCCCCTACACTAGCTTTTCCTTCATGCCTTAAAACTGCTGTAAAGCAAGGAAGCTTTCAGAAAAAGCAGATATGCACCTTAAGGAATCAGGAATAAATAAGACATGCTAAATATGTTTCCAGGATGATTCCAAAGTGATCCATGATCCATTTTAGCAAATATCGACTTCTAGGAACATGTGGAAGTCAACTAATAGAGAGAGGGAATCTAGGAATCTAGGACTAAGACAAAAATGATTTAATTAATGTCAAATATTGGTAACTATGAGTTGATTATTCTAACAAGAAGAATCTAATTTCAATGACTAAACCGAAACAATTTTTCATCATTATTTCTTTTCATACATGTAGTATGTCTAACTGTAACAATCACTCGGGACCAATTTTAAATACCATGGGGATTTTCCATAAGTTTGAGGTCTATATAATCCCTAGAGGTCTCTCCTACATCCTAGCTTCATTATCAAAGTATGTTATTTAAGCATCTTTATTACACAATAGAATAAGGGTGAATGAAATTCCTATCTTGTGGGGAACACTATTATAACTCTATATCAAAAATCTGAGTCTTGGGAGTATAGACGACTTTCAATCATTCTCTTATGGCTCCATCCACTTCACATTAATAAGCTCATCCATCTATGTCTTTGATTTGGTTAGCTCGCTTGCAGTATCCAATACATTGGGACAAATATATTTATTTGGTTCAAAAAAGGTTTTAATAAGTTATCCTCCAACCCATATACCATCCCATCCTGTAACATGGTTTTCAGAGCTGCTCCCCCATCAACTCACTCATAGGAAATTCATTGCCAAAAATCTATAGGGAGTGGAAATATGGGACACGAGCCTTTGATGCAAAATAGGTTTAAGAGGTTGACCCATCGGAGTACTAAACAGGATTTCTGGCAGCAGGTATCAGCTTGTGGTATCACCAGGTAAACCCGATGGGGTACTGAACATGCTTGACTGAAAGAGGGGAATCTAACTGGAAAGGATCATTTTTGCAATGTATATGGTTCTTCTATGCCTCAATGTATGGTATTGTATGTGAGTTTAACTATAAAGGAGTATATATGGTTGAGTTATGGTAAATGAACCTCATACAACTTCGATTTGAGAATTTTTGTAAGTTACACTTAAGACCATGCCATCTAATTCATACTATACCTAGGATGTAACTATCCTAGAAGTGGGACGCATAAGCCTAGGATCCTAATGAACTCAAATTCAAACTTTGTTCATATTACTTGAATAATGATAAGACTTTGAGAAGTAGCAGGGATGACTAGTTTCCTATAGGATTTATAAACTATCTACACCCTCATGTTTTCTATCTAAGGAAAGTCCTGTATCATATTTTTTATGCGGTCTTCGTCAGCATAAATTTGCATGTATTGAAGAATTTAAATTATTACGATATTGTTTTGCTCATATCATGAATATTTCTTTTTCTTGAAAAAGTTATAGTTTTCAGAATAATGATAGAATTTTAAAATTTCCCACTAAATGTTGTTGATCCAAGAGAATACAACCTAGTCTCAATTTATTGATGGCCTGAGGGTGTGCCATATCTTCGATCTAGGGGAGTGTTGGGCTCCGTAAATTCCCTTTATCATGGTTTAATTTCCATTAATTTCTTGTCCTATTTAGCATAATTTAGTACATCTATGTTCAATGAGGCTATCTTTACTCTATTTTTATTAATTAAAACTCTTAAAGGTAAATAAAACCTAATCTACTTCTTTTTTATGTATTATGGTCCATACAACCCTCATTTTGGTGCTCTATTTAGTACGTCTTCCAGTCCTAAGTTTCACATTGGGTTTGATTGCATGTTTTGTGTTGGTTCATTAAGTTATATTGTCTTTGTCTTACATCTCTTGTTGATCCCATAATACTTTTATCTTCTAATTCTTGCTAGTCCTCTTGATCCTGCAAATGAAAATGAAAAGTATGAGTTAATGATAAACTTTTTGTTTTAAAATTTAAACAAACAACAAATAAACAAATGATTAAAATAATAGAAGATTATTGAAGAATTTGTTTAAATCATAAAAATAAAACATTAAGTAAATCCATTTGAATTAAGTTTTAAAATACTTAAAGGAAATGTCACTTAAATTAAGTATTAAAATATTTAAAAGGAAAAGTCATTTGAATTAATTGTTGAAAAACCATATGGAGTGACGTTGGGTATGGTGGTTGATTCATGGGAACACATATATTAAAGCCACCTCATACTCCAATATGATGTAATTTCTTTAATTTTAAAACCACTTCCAAAAAACATTATGTTTCCTTTACATTTCCCTGCTTTGAATTGAATAAAACAGTTCTTCCATTTTGTGTAGTTCGTGAGGATTGACGTGCGCATCACGTGAACAAGATTGCGAGAATATTGTGATAGATTAAACAAAACCCAACCACAATTTGAACTTAGCATTGAGTAATTAATTTATCCAACAACCCTGCACCAATTCATCTAGTACTCCAAATTTATGTATTAATTATAGTTACAGGTCATTCAGACCTTCCTTTGCATTCAAATGGTCATCCAACCCATCGTTCACACTTGAAGAATCATTTGTTTTCCTATTTGGACATGTTGAATATTCCAACAAAGACATGGGTTTTTTTTCTTACATGGCATACATGATTTATGAGCCTCTACCTGCAAATGTTCACTTCACATCCCATTCAAGCATCCCATGGTTCTGTTGCGTGAATCTAGGAAACCAACAAGCACGATTTGGGAAAATGACCTATTCAATTTAACTCATCAATGAAAGTTGTTTTTAGTTTTTATGGAATTATATTATTAGAGAGGTCAACCACTGAAAGGGTCGACCTGTTCTCCATTGTAAATCATTATATAAAGATGCCCAGGGTTGTGAAGGAGGGTGTGAAAAATGTTTTGTAAATTTACTTCCAGTTTTAATATCAAAAACTCTGTTCAGCTCTATTAATTTCATCTTTTGCTTCATGGTTAATGACTGAGTATATTAAGAATGACCTCTATGACTTGAGAAGGGCCCCTCAAGAATAGTGGTTCCATTTGTGCATATCTCATGATTTCCTTTCATTTTGTGCAGATAAGTAATTTCATCTCTTAATGTTTAAAATCATTTTCATGTAGGCGTTGTTTCAGTTGTTCATAAATGAAATATTTTCTATTTACATGTAGTTTGCATCTATGTGATTCATACGACCTGTCACACACACAAGCTTTAAAATTTTCAATCTTTTTTTAGCATTTCATTTGTATTATGTAGTTAGCTAGGATTTTAGTTTGTATCCATCATTTCATTCATGTCGAGATATAGATTTTTTTATATTTTTTCAAGCTAGAGTGTTGTCCGATCATTTTATCTATAAATTTGGTTTTACTTCATAATCTGACTTTGTATTCATCCCATGATACTGAACATTTGATGTATGAGTGATAGATCAATTGCACTTTGGCTTGACTTTAGCATGTGTAAAAATAATAAAATACAAACATGTTTGCGGATGCTATATAATTCATGTGCATCATATACTTGATGATTTCACCTTTGGAGTTTATTCATCTAGCCAAAGTTAAATCCGATCACAAAATTCATACGAATGATGTGTAGTTTGAAGCTCCAAATATTTATATACAAGCTCAACATAAACCTTGGAATTCGTTCAAATGTAGTTCATACCCATTATAAATATTATTGGTTTACTTCCAGCTTCTTGTAGAAGGAAATAAAGTTTAGGTTTAAATAAAGTATGAACTATTTTATATGTTGAATGACAAAATAGAAATTCTATTAGTGGTAAAGTATGGCATTTTATTTAGTTTATTTATTTTAATTTGATCATGATTTATAAAACATTTTTCATGTCAAAGTTTTTTTTTTTTAATTTAGTTTGTTGTTTTAGTTCCTTGCTTTGTAATTGATTAGTTTGGTTAATTAGTTGAATTTATTTAGTCTGAAGTTTATATCAATTTAGTTAATTTATATTTGTTTTGTTCGTAGTCTATATTAGTTTAGTCAATAAACTTTTCTTTAATTTGTAATTTGTAATTAGATTGAGATTTTTTTGTATATTAAAACATTTTGCAATTTGAAACAGGAATATAGAATTTACATTCGTAGTTCATAGTTCATATTTTTAAAGTCTGTTTATCAACATTAAACTAGGATAGGTTAGATTAGGTTATCCTTCAATACTGCACATACTATGTTGGCATATCTAAGTTTACGAGCCATCGGGTTGACAATTAACTGTTGAATTAGATAGTTCATATTTTACTCGATAGGGAGCCATCATGAAAGAGCTTCACATCAGGAATGTTGACCTATAGTGGAGATGTAGTCTTTTGGGATTTCACTGAGCTCTCATTTTCATGAAATCAACATACAAATAAATAAAAACCTGATTGTATTTATCATTAAAACCCTAATTGGAATTTATTGATTGCATCTATTAATCAAACCCTAACTAGAAA
Source organism: Pseudotsuga menziesii (assembly GCA_001517045.1). Taxonomy (NCBI): domain Eukaryota; kingdom Viridiplantae; phylum Streptophyta; class Pinopsida; order Pinales; family Pinaceae; genus Pseudotsuga; species Pseudotsuga menziesii. Next base: position 129,411 of record LPNX010074910.1, on the reverse strand, counting down.
AAGGAGTTAATGTACTATATGAAAGTAGTTGAATTATCGAGGACACCTCTGCTGGAAAAATATGTACCGATACTAGATCCTGGCCCTGAACCTACCTTAGCCTATGATTTTATTGATGCCTTAATGAACTTTACCTTTGCTTATGGGTCTCGACCTCAATATGCCAATGTCCCTTTGCGTAGCTTTTGGAGATGAAGGGGGTGGACATCCTTGAGGATAGAAAACCCCCAAAGTTGGGATCCCATTAAAATTGAGTTGTAGCTTGATGCACACCTTATAAAAATATGCATGTAGGAAGAACCCGTACTATAAAAATTGTTTCAAACAAGAAATTTATTTGGTACAACTTAAGGGTTTCTCCATGCTCACAAGCTATCTTTCTGGTTGGGTCAAGGAAGGGGTTCGTTGAACGAACAAGAGATTCCTCCTCTGTGACCTCGGGTTTATTTCATGGGTGAGGTAAGTGAAAAACCTTCTATGAAACCTTGGAACCTCCTGTATGACCTCGAGCCTAGTTCGTGGGTGAGGTAACTGAAAAACCTCCTCTACAACCTTGGAACCTCCTCTGGGACCTGGGGCATAGTTCTTGGGTGAGGTAAGTGAAAGATGTAAATTTTGTTTATCGCTCTAGGGAGAAGGTAATATGTATAGTTTTAATTGTTTTTTATTAATGATTATTATTTATGTTTATTATTTTTAATTTTTATTAATATTGTAATGTTTATTATTATTTTAATGTTTGTTTTTTTTAATGTCATTTATTAACTTTCCTTTAATCCATTAATTCCATTACACTACTTTGGGGAAGGATAAAGCCAAGGACGTATTCCAGCAACACGGAGGCAAGGTAGAAAAACAACTAGGTTAAACTTAAGATGAGAGATGCTTGTTTGGGATACAAGGTACTATATTAAAAATTTGATGACAATGTCAATGATCATGAAACAAATGACATCAATAATTATGATCATCATCATCATCATTAAGAACATCATCATCATCATAAGCATTTTCATTGTCATCGTCATCGTCAATGATCATCATGACCATCGTTATTAACAACACCATCATCATTGTCGTCGTCATCATCATCATCATCATCATAAACAACACCATCGACATCATCATCATTGCTAGTGATGATGATGTTGATAATGAAATCATTGTTGTTGTCATAGTCAGTGGTATTATCATGATCATTGTCTTTATGGCCATCATCATCATCATAGAGAACATCAGCCTCAATAGAACCTTTCTTGAAAAACAATTGTCATATGAGTGTAATATAGTGACCATTTAAAAGTTTGGCACATAGAGGATGCTTAATAAAGTCCACTATCAAGAAGACTTGAGACAACTAGCATAAGTAAGTAATAAGGTTAGATGGAATTCATTGTATAATACAATTTATTTCGTACAAATCTTTAAATCATGAAAATGTGTAAAATTCGTTTAATTACAACCTTGATAAATAGGAAATATTTAATTAGTATTAGGAAATTACTATAACTACTAACTTATTACCTTTTATAACCCCTCATTTTCACCACCAAATTAATGCACATATAAATGACGATAGTGCATGATGAACATAGTTTTAAGGATATATCTCCATATCAATTATTCTATGGTTCTCATCTATCACTAGTACATGTGAACATTTTTCCCACAACAAATCGTCGAACATGTTGATGATGATGATGGTGATTATTCTAATGAGTATGAACATGATGATGATGATGAAGATGAACATGAGGTTGATTATGATGTTAATGATGATCATGATGAACATGGTTATGATGGTGATGATGATGATGATGATGATGATTATGATGATACCAATGATGATCATAAAGATGAATATGAAGATGATGATGATGATGAACCATTGATGATCATAAATATGGAGATGATGATGGTTGCGATTGTTCTAATGAGGATGACATGATGATGATGATTGCGATTATTATAATGAGTATCAACATGATGAGGATGATGAAGTTGAACATGATGATGATGATGATAACATTGATGACGATGATGATTATAACATTGACGATGATGACGTTGAGGATGAGGATGGGTTGATTATGATGTCAATGATGACGATGATGATGATGACAATGATGATGATTTCTATTATTCTAATGAGTATGAACATGATGATGATGATGATACCATTGATGATCATAAAGATGAAGACGACGACGACGACGACGATGATGATGATACCAATGATGATCATAAAGATGAATATGATTATGGTTGTGATTATTCTTATGAGGATAACATGATGATGATGATGATTGTGATTATTCTATTGAGTATAAGCATGATGATGATGATGATGATGATGAACATGATGATGATGATGATTATAACATTGATGACGATGGTGATTATAACATTGATGATGATAAGGATGAGGTTTATTATGATGCCAATGATGACGATGATGATGATTATGATTATGATGACGATGACGATGATGATACCATTGATGATCATGAAGATGAAGATGATGATCGTTGTGATTATTATAATGAGGATGACATGATGACGATGATTGCGATTATTCTAATGAGTATGAACATGATTATGATGATGAAGATGAACATCATGATGATGAAGATGAACATCATGATGATGATGATATCATTGATGATGATGATGATTATAATATTGACGAGGATGAGTTTGATTATGATGTCGATGATGATGATGATGAAGATGGTGACAATGAGGATGATGATGGTGATGATGATGATGATTATGATATCATTGATCATCATAAAAATGAAAATGATGATGGTTGTGATTATTCTAATGAGGATGACATGGTGATGACGATTTCTATTATTCTAATGATTATGAGCATGATGATGATCATTGATGATGATGACGATACCATTGATGATCATAAAGATGAAGATGATGATCATGATGGTGATGATGATGATGACGATGAAGATGATGATGATGCTAATGATACCATTGAGTATCATAAATATGAAGATGATGATGGATGTGATTATTCGAATGAGGATGACATGATGCTGATGATTTTTATTATTCATCATCAAATTCTTCATCTATATCATCATCTTTTCCATAATTACTATTGTTTAAAGGATAACTCATATCATCATCACCATCAACGTCATTTTCGGTTATATATTCATCATCAATATCATCATCGAGTTCAAAATTGTCTGCTACGTCATTTCGATGATCCACTTTTTGATCAGATTCTTCATTTGACACATATGTGAAGGCCAGCTGGTCCTGATCTCAATCAACTTCTTCTCTGACATTGTCTTCTTCCTCTAGTGGATTATACTTGACTGATATTCCTATGGGATCATATCTAATAATGTATGACCAACTTGATTTACCTGACACCTCTGAGTAAAAGACCTGCTCACATTGACTTGGAATAACATAAGGCTCTATACCTGGTTTAAGTGCCCTTGTATTAACCATGGTAAATCCATTGGAATTCTCAATAGCAGTTCTTTCAGTATCATGTTGATTGATTCATATCTTGTAGCATTTGACCTCAAACAAAACTATTTTAAAGGAATTAAATTCACAGTCAATTATATCTTCCAAATAACCATAGTACCTATTTTTAGATACTTCTAGATGCTTGTCACTTCTATTTGAAACATTAGTGACTTGAAAAATTGCAGTTATCCCATAATCAAATGTTTTCTTCTTGCCATCCAACTTTTTGATTCAAAATTTACGACCATTGGACCACATAGCCTTGTGGTGTATCAACTGCATCATGCCTGACTCAGTAAATAAATATATAAGAAGAAATAGGAAAACTAAATACATTTATGTAATCGAAAAAAATGATCAGGGTATAAAATATACTTTCCCTTTTATCCTTTAAACCAGATGCTAAATTGATTTCCCTTTTTGTAAGTTCACTGGGGTATTCTTCTCGATGATGATGCACTATTTTAATCAATTTACTCACCCCTTCCCATGATAAGGTACCATATAATCCTATACATCATTCTATCCATTCGTCCATCCAATCAAGATTGTTTGCAATGTATAAATGTATTGCATCTCACACGCAACCAACTATATAGAAAAATAACAATTAAGAATTGTAAATTAGCTATCATTAAAGGAAATTAAGTTTACCTTACAATATTGAAGGAATAATAAAAATTACATGAGTCATATATATATGAAATTGAAAAATTAATTGTATAATAAATTAAATATATAGCATCTAATTACCTTTCACTTTCCTTGTTCTACCTTTGTGCAATAGGACCCACCCTTCAAATTTGTTGATGGAGTAGACATGCCAAAGGTGAGGAAGATTGATATTTTTCGCTAAATTTGGAAGATACTAACTAATGTACACCATGGATTGATACACCATATAGCCTTGCACAATAGAACCTATTGCCGCCTTTCACACACCTAGGGGGGAACGTGGCAGAAATCTTCAAGCCACTCGGTGTGTCCTTGGGGGCAAGTCTCGACTGAAGGATATCACCTTGTTGTTGACTCCTTCGTTTAGGTTGAACTCCTAACAAAGCCAAGGGGGGTAGACCCTATTAAGTTACTAAGGAAAATTACTTTAGTATGATGATGTTAAATTGAATAAGTTGCTTAGGAGTTTGAAATTAACCATAAATACCATAGATGGCAAGATGAAAAATGAGCACAAGAAGCACAATGCTGACACACAATATATATATATATCGAAAGATTTAAACAAAGAACCAATGCCTTAAAAATGGAGTCATAAAATAATCAAATGTACTTGCACATGCTTGGAGTGAATGTTTTTCAATTGCCTCTTGGTATGTTTTAATTTAATATGAAATATGAGTGGATTAAATTAGGTGAGGGGAGACTAGAGATATACCCAAGGGGTACTTGGAGTATGTCCAAAAATAAAGCTTCATGACTACCCGCAAGGAATTTGTGGGCTGAATGGAGTCTCTAAGACCATGTTCATAATACACCTGAGTGTGTAACATATATTGGCACCTTTAGGTCACTATCCAGGAGTTCCCACTTCCTTTGGCTATTTTGTCACCATTTACGGTTTGATCGAGGCGTTGGATTTTCGCATGATGGTGGTTAATTCAGGAAGGTGAATCCTAATTAATCTAGTCACTCATGTTTATTTTGATGTGGATTGACTAATTGGATGAACCATAGCCAAGTGTAGAGCATACACACTGAATTCTTTGTAATTTTTAGTAAATTTTAAAGGATGTGTTTTTAGAAAGAAAAACCCTTCAAGAACCTCTTTCGGTCATAGTGGACCTCAATCGGGGAATCAAGGAGGGGATTGATTTTAGAAATATTTTTTGCAAAAATTAATGACAAGCAGCAAAAAGGAAGCAAACCACAGGTTTTCTAATTATTCCTACCATGCATCTCTTTCCCCTTTCGAGTCAATCGGGAAGTCGTGGGGTAAGTATTAAGTTCCTTTGATACTGAAATATGGAATATATGATAAAGTAATCAAAGTATATTATTTTTCATAAATGAAACTAATCTAGAGAGAAAAAAATAAGAAAATGCAAAAGACGGAAAAAATGACGCGAATCCCCCCCAGGGGGGATGGGGAATGGGCTCGAAAGAGCCTATTCAGGGAAATTTTTTATTATCAGCAGTTAAAATATCAGAAAAATTATATGATTCCTCTTGTTTCTTATACAAAATGAAACCAAGATCTTAGAAAGTGCCAAAATCAAAGATTATAGTCGAAAAAGGGAGACCCCTAGGGGTATTTGGATGGCCCAAAAACCACTTTCAAACATCAGCTTATCCTCTTTCTATTATACCTGCTAAAAAATAGTGAGATTTTTAGAGTGAAATATGGCCAAAAGCACTTTGAAACTACCTTTGGGTCAGCCTGCTTTAAACCAAAAAAAAGCTAAGTTAGAACTAGTTAAAAAGGTAAAAAAGGAACCAAGGAAAGCAAGATTTCCTTGGGATCTTCTCTTGCCTTTAGGGAAGAAAATGTCATGTGCACTGATTGCTATATTTTATCTTTTAACACATAAGACAAAAATATAATGCATGCAAACTATGGATTCTCTTCAAAATGCCATGCAAAAAGGACGATTTCCGTAAAACTAGATCTAGAATGCTTATGAAATTTTTAAGGAGCAAGATCTATGTTATGAGCCTTGAGACAATAGATCTGTGTTAATTTTTACTTTAATATAATATATCTAAATAATATCAAAGCTTGTAAACAAAGTAACCGGGTAAAATTTTGATTTTAGAAGGGGGAAGAGATAAAAGAGTGTTGGAAGCCTAGGAAAGTTGGGATTTGGAGTCTTCTTTGGTGGAACACTGAGGGATTATTTCCTCAAAAAGGTCCTGAAGATGAGGAATATTCAATCTACCTGAACCCCTTCTACAAGTGAGATCACCTGCAACTTAGAAATCCTTGCACAAACAGATGGTTAAAACATGGGTGTTGCTGGAAAAAGACAATTAGAAAGCATGCAATTAAACTTAAAATAAATGCAAATCCAAAAGATCTGAAACAAGCAAACAGTAAGAGAATAAATAAAACTAGAATGATGTCTTATCCCAATATGAGGGAGCTCTCCTTCAAGGCCAACAATTAACCAGCAAAAGCAAAGATCAATAATAGAGATTATACCTCATAAGCACTTGACAATCACCATTCACACATGAAAAGAATTACACCATAGATCTTGCCTCCAAATCTTTCTTTATTCCAAAATAGTAAATAATAAAATAACAACAACTCTTCAATCCAGCTCTAACTATCTTGGAAGAGGAAAATCGTGCTTTATTTATAACAAAAAATGGAAACCTAGCCTAGGGGGGCGCACTTCCCAAGGAGAGAGAGACTGTAGTTGTATGTTGAGACAATCTAAGCTTGATCTTAGTCTCTTTGAGTTTGATCTGAGTCTCACTAAGTGCAATTTTCAATCGGATAGCTGGTCAGACTGACACCTTAACCTGTTAATTGAAACATCCACCAAAACTCATCTAGATGGGCCCATATGTGTGGAGGAGAGAGAGAGGGTGCAATTCCCAAGGTTCCATGCTATGGTGCACTCCCTGTTCAACCCAGATCACCTCTTTCTGTCAAGGAATGGTCAACTCCAGTCAATCCCAAGTTGATGAGACTAATTTCAATCAAATCAAAGCAAATCCCACTAATTTAGGATTTTGGGTTTTCTCCATTACTTAATTAATTTATTAATTAAAATAATCAATATTTGATTTTTAGGGTTTTCTCACCTCAGTGATGGGAAAATCACTCAAAACTTAGGAAAAGTGTGTTTATGGTTTTACATGGTGCTCTGAGTTTGAAAATGAGCACCCCCATGACTGAAACTGATTTCTGAGCCCACTTTTATTACAAAACCAATTTTTCCATTTAGGCTATTAAAAAATAGCCTAAGTTTTGGAAAAATTAAAACTTAAAAAAACTTTAAAAAAAAAACCTATGGGGACTTAGACATGTTCATATGACTCAAGCATAATTCCTAGCATCTTTATACATGGACACATAGACTGTAATAACCTCAATAGGCCTAAATTCCAAGCCAACCACCCCAACTTTGGAGGTATTGAGTGAAAAACTTAGAAATTATCAGTCATTTATTAAACAACCAATAATAACCAAGGGAAAAAACACCCTGGGCTGATCAGATTGACAAATAAATTCTAAGAGACCGTGTCTTTTACAGACTCTATCATGCTAGAACATTTTATTACAACTCCACTATGGGGTATGAACATGTGATATAGTACAACAAGCACTTCCCAGAAGCACTTCCGAAGGTCTTCTGAACTCCAAACAAATCATCTTTGTCCAATTCACCAAGCTCACTTAATAAAAAACCACCAAGTACAACTTAGGTGGTAACATCTGGCTCCATCTAGGGACGTGTACACGATTTGGTCATAGAGCAAGGAGAGGATATGAGAACACCAGAATCTCTGGTTCATACACCCTGTAAAAACATCTCAACTTGACAAGAAAAAATCAGTAGAACAAGATTTATAAGAAACCAAATGAACCATTAAGCTTATTTATTTAAACAAAATAAATGTAACTCACTAATGAAATTTTATTATTATTATAGCTAAGTACAAAATAGAAATGCAGAAAGTAAATGCTCTTTTTTAAGGAGCTTATTTTCCTACTCTAAGCATGATATAAAAAGGTTAGGTGTAATAAAAAATCCAATGTAACCACCTAAGAATTTTATTAACATAAAACAAGTTTTCCTTGTCTTTGGGTACCATCCAAAGTAAGGATACTTTATTCAGAACAATGAAAACCATCGTGATGATCTGAAATGGGCGGGATGGATGGGAGATCATAATAACATAATACTTCATCTAATTTCTTCCCAAATCGGTATGTGCATGTGCATGTTGCTTCTATCCATAACTGGATAGGACCGATATACCAATCAGCAAGATGAGGCAGAATGACTACATCATCATACTGATCAACAGGGCTTATCAAATGATAACTCGTTGCATAAGCCCCAAGCTGCTCCAAATTGTTGGAATATATTAAACCCACTCACAACTTAGGATAAAATAATTAATCATTATTTGATAAATTATTCACCCACAAGCTTAATTAGTTGGCATCCACTTGCACCTTAAAGTCAATACATGCCATCTATATCCTAGGAATGATTTATTTCCAATTCTAGGTTGATCTTGACCACCTTTTGACCATCCAGAATTAGTATATAGGACTTTACAACAGATTCTGCTTTATTCTGCTTTATTCTGCTTTTCTATGGATAAGATTAGCTAGTCAACTAGGAAACTGGGAGATTTTGTTGCCAACCCATCCTCCATTAGTTTCTCTCCATTTTATAGGATTAGCATGTTATTTCCATATCCTTGACAACTCACTAATGCTTTTTCCAACTCGTGAGGTCCTTGATAGATTTCATAAGTGCTTTAGCCACCTATGGGGGTTTTCTATATTTTGGTAAGTCAGCGTTTTTTAGCTTTATGAGTTGTTTCCATACAATTCAATTTTCCTATGAGGGATGTATAATTTATGTACACTATTATTCATCATTATTCAATGGAAGGATACACACCAATATTCATCTCTTCATTCATGTGATTCAATCTCTTTTCTTCTCTCTATTTTTTCTGTGTATGCTTGTGAGAATTCTTAGTAGCAAGATCTATTTCCTGTGCTTATTCTTAGCATCATTGCACATAACATTGATATATTTATTATACATGGTATCAGAGCAGTAGGTTGATCAAGTTCTATAGAGTTGAGGAGCGCATCCAGTCTCCTATCCCTCTCTGAAGAAGAGCTTGTCTAGCTTACAAGATTTTCTCCTAGTTTGTTTTGCAGGTTGCAGAGAGTATCTCTTAGAGCATATAAACAACTTCAATATGGATTCAAAAGTTCCTCTACTATCTCCTTTCAACTATGCTTATTGGAAGCCAAAGATGAGTGCATACTTGAAGAGGCAATGTCTCTTTGATGTCTCCATTGGTGCATTGAGTGAACCTGAGTCTTATGAAGAGAAGATTGATTGGCTAAATAATTGTGATAGAGCTTATGGAATTATGTGTTTGGGAATGTCTCCAAATATATATCATCTCATATATTCTGCTGAATTTCCATTTGAGCTTTGGAAAATTTTGGACAAAGCTTTTGGTTTGCAGGAAATTGAAGATGAAGCATGGAGGGAACTTAGCATCTCCTCCTATTCTCTTTCTCAAGATTTCTTGGCCTCTACATTCTATGATGAGGTTGATCATGATGAAGAAGTTTCTCATACAGTTCATGTTTCTGCTGCCCTCTTTCATTTGAATGCTTCCTCCTTCAATGAAGAAGCAAATATTGAAGAGCCATCTTTTTCTATGTCTCTTGAAGGTGATTTTTCTTCTTGTGATACTAATGATGAAAAATAAGTAACATATGGAGCTGCTGCTGATATTTATGTTGATTATGATCCTATAACCAATTCATTGTTCTCTAAATCTCCTATCTTATATTCTGAGATCTATGTGCCAGATTCTTCACACCTTGTGCATACCCCTCTCATTAATGGTGTGCAACCCAATGATTTCTAGGATGTTTGCTTAGCCAAATCAAGCCTTATTTGTGCCATACCACTTACCTTACTTGATCTCATGTGCTTCAGCATATCCTCCTTTGTTCTTGTAATCAATACTCATAGCCTTCTTGAATATTTTGAACATCTCCTTATTTCCTCCTTTCATACAGAGGATTCATTACCAATGTATTCCCATGAGTCTATTGATATGCTTATATGTGATCCTTTGGATTCTGATTTAGAAGAATATTTTCAGGTTGATACACATATAATACCACCATCCATACCATCTACCATACCTCTGAATAATCCAAAGACTATACAAATCCCAAGCTCACTAGTTGATTCCTCATTGGTCTCTTATGCAGTGATATTTATCTTACATGATTTGAAGTCTTTCCTAACTTTCAGTGGTTGGTTATCCATGTCCTTAGTCATATATGGACTAATATTAAACATGTTTGGATTTTTTCTAAATACTTATGGTCCAGATCTTATGCCCATCCATCATTTAGATTTTTACACCTATCAGTTTTCCTCAGTTGCTCATAATTTTCCTATTCTAGCCCTATATCCTCATGGCGCCATTGAAGCCTTTGTCCTTGCCATTACATATGCTAATATTTATGATATATCAGAGTTTTATCAGCCTCATATCAGATCTATATAGGTGCTACATCATATTGGAAGATTGACATGTGATTCACATCACAATTTTGCAGCGATTCAGGGAATTGGGTGTGAAATAAATTGCCTTATTTTTTGTACTCTTTGGAAAGGAGTATGCACAGATCTCTTTTCCATTTTAGATTATTTTTGTAGATAATATTTTGACAGTATAAAGAAGCATTTAGATAATGCTCCTACTTCATCAGTTGATGAGATACAAGGATTCTCTCATCTTCCTTCTTGTAGGTTCTACACTCCAGCGCATGATCATGGAGTTCATGATTTCTTCAACAAGTCCTTCATCCAGAAGCAATTCAGTCAGCTTATTAAAGTGAAGATGAATATATGTTGAAGACACATTTCAAATTTTGTGCCTTTTCCTATCCTGAGGGAGGATTTTCCCCATGTGGGTTTGCCTCTTTCCTCATTTTTCTGGACATAATAATTGTTAAAGGGTGACCATAGCCTTGTTGCTGGGCCCTATATGCATCCATATGCATCCATATTTTTTGTCATACCATCATAAAGTCAGACTTATAGGGGGGTGTTGGAATATATTAAACCCACTCATGACTTAGGATAAAATAATTAATCATTATTTGATAAATTATTCACCCACTAGCTTAATTAGTTGGCATCCACTTGCACCTTAAAGTGAATACATGCCATCTATATCCTAGGAATGATTTATTTACAATTATGGGTTGATCTTGACCACCTTTTTACCATCTAGAATTAGTATATAGGACTTTACAACAGATTCTGCTTTATTTTGCTTTTTCTGCTTTTCCTGCTTTTCTATGGATAAGATAAAAGCTAGTCAACTAGGAAACTGTGAGCTTTTGTTTCCAACCCATCCTCCATTAGTTTTTCTCCATTTTATAGGATTAGCATGTTATTTCCATATCCTTGACAAATCACTCATGCTTTTGTCAACTCGTGAGGTCCTTGATACATTTGGTAAGTGCTTTAGCCACCTATTTGGGTTTGCTATATTTTGGTAAGTAAGCCTTTTTGAGCTTTATGATTTGTTTCCATACAATTCGATTTTCCTATGAGGGATGTACTATTTATGTACACTATTATTCATCATTATTCAATGGAAGGATACACACCAATATTCATCTCTTCATTCATGTGATTGAATCTCTTTTCTTCTCTCTATTTTTCCTGTGTATGCTTGCGAGAATTCTTAGTAGCAAGATCTATTTCCTGTGCTTATTCTTAGCATCATTGCACATAGCATTGATCTATATTTCTACACAAATCATAAGTAACATCTACATGTGAAGAAGATGGCTGAGACTAATATTCCATTGAATGCAACACATCTAACTTTTCACAACACTGCTTCTCAATGTATTCATTATTGTTGACTTTGTGCGGCTCTGCATGCTACTCTAAATGATCATGTGAAAATTATGAATGCTCCTCTTCCATACTAAGATTTTCCTGGGTGTACACACTCCCCTTGCTGGACATATCATGGATGGAATTCTCAATAATATTTTCAAAAGTTGGATAATCTATGAAATTCCAATAGTCATCACTCCCATCTATGTTGGATATGAGAGAGCCTTCCTTGTTGGTATCACATCCTAAGATATAACTACCCTCCTCTTGTTCATAATAATCATCCTTCAATGTTTTGGTTTCAAATATATTATGAGAAGTTAAACTTTCCAAAACTTCATCCCTAAGTGATGAACATAGAGGATTTTCATCATACACATCATAAATTTCTTCATAAGTGTCAATATCTATAATGGTTTCCTCATGAGGGCTTTCTGGAAAAATATTAGCATTGCAACAAACTTGAGAATACCTCAAATATTCAATGTTTTTAGTTATGGTGACATGAGGAGAGTCTTCAACCATGTGTTCAATCATGGGTTCCTCATGAAGCTCTTCAATATGATCATCATGGATGTTCCCATCTTCTGAATCTTATTGTGTATTGAGAGATATTTCATATTCTTTAATAAGCCTCTTAATTTATTTCTTTCTTAAATAAATTCGAGGGACTTCCACACATTCGACGTTGTCTATGACAACACGAGGAATTTCTTCGATGGGAGTATCATGGATCTCCTCTTCATTTAAATTTTCAAGAAGTGATTCCAAGTCTTCAATACTTTGTATCATGGTAAAAGGTCCATCATATGTTTCCATGTGATATTCTGTCCTAGATAGGTAGAAGGTAAAGATCTTTTCAAGGAATTTTTTCAAACCATTCATACTACCCCTACCATCATGCCACTACTCTAAAAACATCCAAAGGAAGTTTGGAAAAGAGGTTATACATTTATTAGGAAGGCCCTGATAGAACCAACAAAAGCCTCACCCTGAAAAGTAATAGCAAACATTTCCATCATATTGTCTTCATAACGCATATTGGAGTCAACCATCAACTGAAGGAAATATTTGACATGCCAGATGGCCGAATTACCATAATTTCCATGAAAGACTGGAAGCCATTTATTTACATCCCCCATACCATGACCACAATTAGGAAAACCTGGGACGTTTGAGAAATTGACAGGCTAAAAAAGTCTGGATATCTGGGCACCATACTGCTCCCTTAATTCATCCATATTAAAAATTAATAGTATGCATTTGATATAACCATTAAACCTAGTACTAAATAGGTGGAGCTTTCAAGTGATTAGCTTTAAAGGTTTTAATATGTCACATGGGATCATCTACACACAACAAAACTTCACAAGTTTATGAGATAATAAGGTTTTATCCCTTCAATCGAGTCGCCATGTGAAAGAAAAATAAGCATTTATAAATCTTTCACAAAAATTATTTTTTCTTTTCTTTGTAAAAAAAAAAGTTAGTGGAGTCACGAGATGAAAATTAAAGATCTACTCCAAGCATTCATCAAACAAAGCAAAAACAAAATGGAAGAAAACAAAAGTCATACTCCAGGAATAAAAATATTTATCCCCGGCAACGGCGCCAAAAAGTGTTGCCTCCTTTCACACACCTAGGGGGGAACGTGGCAAAAATCTTCAAGCCACTCGCTGTGTCCTTGGGGGCAAGTATCGAGTGAATGATGTCACCTTGTTCTTGACTCCTCCTTTTAGGCTCAAATCCTAATGAAGCCAAGGGGGGTAGACCCTATTAAGTTACTAAGGAAAATTACTTTAGTATGATGATGTTATATTGAATAAGTTGCTTAGGAGTTTTAAATTAACCATAAATAACCATAGATGACAAGATGAAAAATGAGCACAAGAAGCACAATGCTGACACACAAAATATATATATATCGAAAGATTTAAACAAAGAACTAGTGCCTTAAAAATGGAGTCATAAAATGATCAAATATACTTGCATGTGCTTGAAGTGAATGTTTTGCAACTGCCTCTTGGTATTTTTTAAGTTAATATGAAATATGAGTGGATTAAATTAGGAGAGGGGGGACTCCCAATATACCCAAGGGGTACTTGGAGTATGTCCAAAAATAAACCTTCATGGATACCCAGAAGAAATGTGTGGGATGAATGGAGTCTCTGAGACTATATTCATAATATTCCCAAGGGTGTAATAGAGATTAGTGCCTCAAGGTCACTGTCCAGGAGTTTCCACTTCCTTTGGGTATTTTTCCACCGTTTACAGTTTGATCAAGGCGTTGTATTTTCTCCTGATGGTGGTTAATTAGGGAAGGTGAATCCTAATTAATATAGTCACTCACGTTTCTTTTTATGCAGCTTGACTGATTGGATGAACTGCATCCAAGTGCAGAGCATACACACTGGAGTCTTTGTAATTTTTAGTAAATTTTAAAGGATGTGTTTTTAGAAAGAAAAACCCTCCATGAACCTCTTTCAGTCGAAGTGGACCTCAATCGGGGAATCAAGGAGGGGATTGATTTTAGAAAGATTGTTTGCAAAAAATTAATGACAAGCAACAAAAAAGAAGTAAACCATAGGTTTTTGAATTAGCCCTACCACGCATCTCTTTCCCCTTTCGGGTCAATCGGGAAATCGTGGGGTAAATATTAAAGTTACTTTGATACTGAAATATAGAATATATGATAAAGTAATCAAAGTATATTATTCTGAATAAATGAAACTAATCTAGAGCGAAAAATAAGAAAATGCAAAAAATGGAAAAAAGGACGCGAATCTCCCCAGGGGGGATGGGGAATGGGATCGAAAGAGCCTATTCGGAGAAATTTTTTATTATCAGCGGTTACAATATCAGAAAAATTATATGATTCCTATTGGTTCTTACATAGAATGAACCCAATATCTTACAAAGTGCCAAAATTAAAGATTACAATCGAAAAAGGGAAACCCCTGGGGGATTTGGATGGCTCAAAAGCCACTTTGAAACAAAATATTATCCTTTTTCTATTATACCTGATAAAAATTAATGAGCTTATTAGAATTAAATATTCCCAAAATCACTTTGAAAGTACCTTTGGGTCAAGCTGCTTTAAACCAGAGGAAACTAAGTTAAAACTAGTTAAAAGGTAAAAGAGGAACCAAGGAAAACAAACTTTCCTTAGGATATTGGCATGCCTTTAGGGAATCCAATGTTATGTGAATTGATTGCTTTATTTTATATTTTAAAACATAAAACATAAATCTAATTGATGCAAACTATGGATTCTCTTCAAAATGCGATGCAAAAAGGACGATTTTCGTAAAACTAGACTTAGAATGCTTATGAAAATTTTAAGGAGCAAGATCTAGATTATGAGCCTTGAGAAAATATATATATGTTAAGTTTTACTTTAATATAATAGATCTAAATAATATCAAATATTGTAAACAAAGTAACCAAGTAAAATTTTGATTTTAGAAGGAGCAAGAGATAGAAAGAGTGTTGGAAGACTAGGAAAGTTAGCCTTTGGAGTCTGCTTTGGTGGAACACCAAGGGATTATGTCCTCAAAAATATCTTGAAGATGAGGAAGATTCAAAATATCTCAACCCCTTATACAAGTGAGATCACCTGCAACTTAGAAATCCTTGCACAAACATATGGTTAAAACGTGGCTGTTGCTAGAAAATGACAATTAGAAAGCATACAATTAAAATTAAAATACATGCAACTCCAAGACATATGAAACAAGTGAACAGTAAGAGCATAAATCAAACTATAATTATCTCTTACCCCAATGGGAGGGATCTCTCCTTCAAGGCCAACAATTAACCAGCAAAAGCAAAGATCAATAATACAGATTATACCTCATAAGCACTTGACAATCACCATCCACACATGAAAATCATTACACCATAGATCTTGCCTCCAAAGCTTTATTTATTCAAAAATAGTAAATAATATAATAACAAGAACTCTTTAATCTAGCTCTAACTATCTCAGAAGAGGAAAAACGTGCTTTATTTATAACAAAAACTACAAACCTAGCCGAGGGGGGGCACAATTCCCAAGGAGAGAGAGAGATTGCAACTGTATGTGGAGTCAATATAAGCTTGATCTGAGCCTCACTGAGTCTTATCTAAGTGTCACTATGTGCAACTATCAATCAAAGAGCTGATCGGACTGACACCTCAACCTGTTAACTGAAATATCCACCAAAACTCATCCACATGGTCCCACACATGTGGATGAGAGAGAGAGGGCACAATTCCCAAGATTGCATGCTATGGTACACTCCCTGTTCAGCCCAGATCACCTCCTATTAAGGAATGGTTAGCTCTAGTCAATCCCAAGCCGATGAGACTGATTTCAGTCAAATCGAAGCAAATTCCACTGATTTAGGATTTGGGGTTTTCTCCATTATTTAATTAATTTATTAATTGAAATAATCAATATTTGATTGTTAGGGTTTTCTGACTTGAGTGATGGGAAAATCACTCAAAACTTAGGAAAAGTGGGTTTATGGGTTTAAATGGTGCTCTGAGTTTGAAAATGAGCACCCACATGACTGAAGCTGATTTTCGAGTCCACTTTTATTACAAAACTAATTTTCCATTTAGACTATTAAAAAATAGCCTAAGTTTTGGAAAAATTAAAACTTAAAAAAAAATTAAACAAAAAAACCTAGGGGGACTTAGAGATGTTTATATGACTCGTACATAATTCCTATCATATTTATACATTCACACATAGACTCTAATAACCTCAATAGGACTAAATGCAAAGACGACCACCCCAACTTTGGCGGTATTGAGTGAAAAAATCAGAAATTATTTGTCGTTTATTCAACAACCAATAATAACCAAGGGAAAAACATCATGGGCTAATCAGATTGACAAATAAAGTCTAAGAGACCGAGTCTTTTACAGACACTATCATGCTAGAACATTTTATTACAACTCCCCTATGGGGTATGAACATCTGATATAGTACAACAAGCACTTCCCATAATCACTTCCGAAGGTCTTCTGAAGTTCAAACAAATCATCTTTGTCCGGTTCACCAGGCTCACTTGATAGAAAACCACTAAGTACAACTAAGAGAAAACAATTACTAAAAATATGTACTAAATTGAAATTATATACATAAATAATTATCTTAATGAATGTATGCCAGTCATGAGTTTTAACACCACCAAAATCACCATTTTTCATTAAGATATTTTGTATGTTCAATGAAAACATAATCAGAAACATTATGTTCTAAATTACCTATTTTATATCATTCCTTTGTTTCTCTATCAATAACCATGGAAGACTAATATTTCGGTACTCCTCTTTGGCATTTGAATTAATTACACTTTGCAATGCATGATTGGCTTTTGAATGTCACTACAATTTTTTCCAATTTTATCTTTGTCAGTCCTTCCATCCAATATTCTCCATATAAATTGTGTTACATTCTTCCCGATATGCTTTGTATCGAACAAATGAGCTATTTGTAGGTGCTCATAGTAAGGAAACCTACTAAATTGTATGGGATAACTCTTCATTCCTCATGGAATCCCATTCATGACTTCACAACATTCAATATTAAATATAAACGAAAAACACATTAACAATAATTCATTAAATGCATGGTATAGAGAATTCAATAAACATATAAAATTTATAATATTACAAATTTATAGGATACATATACAATTTTCATACAATGATGACATCTATTATATCCCAACTTCCATAGGTGAGGTGTCATTCTTCATGGTTTCTTCCCATTCTCTTCTTTACCATTGAATTTTGTTTTCTTGGTAGTTCGATACCTATGGTTCTTAGGGAGGAAGTTCATGTACTCATCAAACACCTCTTTTCTTAAACTTCTTGAACGATGATATTTTATCCTAGGACCACATACTGGACATGCAAATTTTTCCTTTGTCTAAAGACTTGCAAGATATATGTATTAATGTTATAAGAATCAAAAGGTTATTAATTTAAATATAAAATACATGATATTTACCTTAAAAACATATTAATTTACAATGAACAAAAATTTACATACCACAAAAATGTGTTAACCTGGGAGTGTCATGAATTGTCCATGCAAGGATTCCGTGGGACTGAAATTGTTTCTTCCCTATTGGTCTAGAGATGTCATACATAGTGATGCCAGACGTAACTTCAATAGCTCATCGATAAGATTCTAATATATACATTCATATGTTTAACTTGGTGCTTACCTCATTTATTCAATAAAATACATTGTGATTTAGTTATGTTTCCCAATATATAAAAGGTGTTCTCATGCATCAATGAAACAAAGAAATGAAATAATATAATTACTTTCAAAAAATACATGGAATAATCATTGCCAATAGTGTGTTCTCTAACTTTATTGACATCCAATGAAGAATTTTATTGTTTATGATGAAAACATGCCACACTGAGTAAGTAGAACAAATCTCTCCAAATGGATTGAAACCATCAACTGACAATGAAAGTCTAACATTAGGAGGTTCATCTTTAAAAATTGGCCATTTTTCTTTGATGTTATTCAATGTAGAACCATCTGCAAGCATGCGAAGAACACCATATTCACATATGTTCTTGGCGTGGTAATCCATAATTTGTGTTATACTTTGGAACCTAAATAGTCGTTGGAAACAAGAATTATGGGAATATAATGAAGAACTTTGCAAGGCACCTTTTTTTTACTTGATCAGTTTGATATATACTAATTTTACATTGTGGGAATTTGTTTTATGATGCATATTGTCCATAATATATAATATGATCATTATGACATGCATCAATAGTTTGATAGTCCATTCCAATTTCTTTCATCATCAAGAATACCTCTCGACATGTGCATGGTTAATTATTTGATGGTGGTAAATAGAAATTCACCCAACAATCTACATCATTGACAAAAAAATGAAAACTAAACAATATAAATCATAAATACTGCTTATCCCTAATTTATGAATTAATTAACACTAAAAATAGAGGAAAATAATGAACTTTTCAATATACCATGTGAAGATTCAATTAATACATTACATACCTTAGGATCTGTTTCTTGGATCAATCTATTTATGTCATCTTCATCATTTGTATCAATAACATCATCTTCGTCCATAGGATCATTAATAAATTCATCTTTAATATTATGATATCCATGTTCATCACCTTGTAAAGTAGTATTTCTATTATAATTATGTGGAAAATAGCTCTCTCGCAGTTGACTTTTAGTGGGAATTGTATTTATAAATGCAAACACTGTAATAACATTAGTGTATAATATACAACACATAAATTTTAAATGATAAACAATTTTGTGAATACATGATCAGTACTATTTCAAGAAGTACATTATCTAATGAATAATGTCTTACCAAGGGACAATATTCAAAACCCCCTTCATCATGCCCCTTCTCCTTACAATATTTCTCAGCACTTGTTCTTAAAATTATTCTCATTCACAAACCCCTGCAATCATTATAAGGTAAATAATACTTTCCATTTCCCTTTGCCTCCAATGCTTCCTTAAACTCAACATACCTCTTATTATTTTCTTCCCAAGTATATTTCTTTGACATTATAATCACATATAAGAACCAAAAAAACTCAATCAATGTATAAGTAAATTAAATAGAGTATATATATATATATATATATATATATTAAAGGATGTGACATGGAAAGTGACAAATCTAATTAGTAAATCTAAGTTGACATTACTTCGATATGTTACATATCACAAACAATACCCCTCCTTTCCAAATTAGTAAGGAATAAATTAGTATGGGGGTCTATTCTTACCACCAACCACTATATTTTCGATATTTAGTGATAAAATTTAAATCTCAGACAATGGTTATGTTCTCCCAAGTTAGGAAAAATGATTTCTAACAAGCACATGGGATCACAATGCTTAAACAATTTTGACATATGATATTACCACATGATAGTTTACCCTTCCATAAATAAGAAACTAAACAAATAAAACATTTCAAAATAAATTATTGTGTTTCTCTAATATGTTCATCTTCATCTTTTCTTAATCAGACAATCATCAAGAGACAAAACCCGATAACATTATATTTACCCATTGGAAAACTATTAGTTCACTAACCACAAACATCAATGCGAAACTAAAATTTTACCAATATTTTAAAATTACCTAAAACACCCATTAATCTAAGAAGAACCCATTAGTTCTCATGTACCTTTCCTAACAAAATTATAAACTCTATCATGATACATTCAAATCAATACCTCCTAATCATCCATCTATTTCCATGTTGGAATTGGATGTGATAATAGTGAGGAGAAAATGAATAGTTGACTCACTTTATGTATGACCCTACAGATTAAAGGAGAAAAAGAATTTAAAAATATTAACCTGGAAACCAAAGGAAATAAAAAACCGATGTGTTAAGCTCGTACCAAACTCTTGAAATCACAGATCAAGCAATAAGCAGAAACATTGTTGCAACTATCACAAAAATATTGATGAAATATGTCTTAAGAACATGTATTTATAAATCAATGATCGTGGCGGTTACAATGAAAATGCACAATGGTCAAATTTCAATAGTAAGAAAAATTCAATGACAGCTACTGTGATGACCATTGATTTGCAAATGTTTAGAGTTCCATTGCAGTGGTGAATTCTTCTACAATAACAAGCGATGAGAAACAAATTCTCAAAATCTATAGAATTTAGATGCCTCTGATGAATTCCAAACCACGTGTCCATGCATTACGGTTTCACAAAATTGATCGACCACCCAAAACAATTCTGTTGCGTGAATGTGTTGTTTGGTTAATATTTCAAAAATCAGCGGAATTCTATGTCCGTAGGTAAATTGGAGACATGTGTAGCTATAAAAAGTTTTCACAAATAGAATCGACCATCCAAAAAGAAAGGAGTTTAACATTGGAAGGCTAAGCAAAATTTGACTTCATTAATTGAAAAAAGGTGTTGAGTTTGTAGGGTTTCCTGAAATATGGAATGGTACATATTAAAATGCAAATTTCAGGGTATATTCTAAAGATATAGAGGCTGGTGGGAGTACCTCTCCTTCGAAATCCATGCCTTTCGAAGTTGTTTGAAGCAAAAGGATTATAATGGTAGGAAGGATTTGCCTCCTACATCAGTATGTAATGAAGAATATTTGCAGGAATTTGAATTACTCAAACATATAAATTGTATCATTTCCATAAGCTGGATATATTTCATTGAATGGATACAATAGTTAAAATGTGATGTTGAAACACTGGAAGCAAAGTCATCATCAAATAAAGTAGGTTAAATTTCCTAAGAATGGACCAGATATAAGTGAATTTCAAACGCCTGTTTTTGCCAAACCAGGATGAATTTTGAAAACCCAAGAGAGGATTTTTCTTAGAAAAATCTAATATACAAAAACCTCCCATAGTTTTTATACATGTATCACGGTTCAAGAGAATCAAATTGATCTTCAATGGCCAATTTCCCAAAAAATTGAAATACTGTCTGAGTCATCCAATTAAAGTGCATATTCAAAAGAGATGAAGGGGTATCTAGCAAAATGAAGACATGGTTTTTTTTTGGGACAGATAGAGTTACAATAACCTCTCTTAGATTTCACACATATGTCACCATTTGAGGTATGCAGGTGGATCTCTGAAGCCTATTTTTGAGCAATACCTCTCCTGAAAGAGGTGAAATGATGAACATTAGGGGGACGTTGTATAAGAAAAAGTGCTTGCAATGAATAAAGGCTCCTTCTCCTTTGCTGTTTAAAAAAAATTCAAGTCCGAGTTAGCACAAGACCATTGGGGGTGCTCTGAAACGTCATTTTGAACCAGCAAGCCTAAGCCTGAGATGCCATATTTGTTGTTTGGATCAAGCACACACATCATCGCATGCTTTCCCAATTTGTTTGTGATAATGAAAAATTTGCCACCTTAGGAATCTATCAGGACTTTGATTCCCACGCAATAACTGAATTTGGATCTATTTCGAGGTTCATCTCGAGAGCCCATGACACTATAAATGTAACCTCAATAGAGGAAGAAAGGGTTGGAACTTTCATTCAGAAGCATTGCATGCTTGGATTTTTGTAGCTCTATCATTTTATTGGAAGTACTAATGAAAGTATTTTCTGAGTTTTTTGAGATCCATCAATTTGTTCCATGTTCAGTTGTGTTTTCGTGTATTTCACATTTCCATGTATGTCCATTACTACCAATACATTTCTATATTGTATGTAAGGAATTCATCCTTGTTAGATGCTCCTTATATCAGAAATTTTATTTACTATGTGTGTATAATGCCTGGGATGGAATCATCCTTAGATAGAAGGCTTTGTTTCAGTTATTAGCGTCTATTTTTGTTACTACTATAGGTTTTCCAAGAGATTCATCCATAGACTTAGTGCCTCTTGTTTCACTGGGATTTCTCCATTTCAATATGTCATTACATCAAGTTATTAGACTGATTATAACAACCATGTTTCCTCAGATTACATAAGAAAATCAACACTTATTATTGTTGTAAGCCCCTTAAATATTTTCAGGTTGTGACTCCATTTCCGAATGGTACTTCTCATTTATCTGTCTTACCATCTTTAGAATTACAAATACCATGTTCTTATCAGATATCTAGACTTATGATCACTTAGTTAAAGCTATATGTATATGTAAATGAGTGTGTGACATAGAGAGAGCCCTCTTTGACTATATAGGATAGAATACAGTCTAAAGATTGGTTTGAAATGGTTACCCCAGTGATCTCCTACCACAACCATAGGAAAATCATTGGGTGATAAGATCTTGGCATCATTGTCGGGGAATAATCACTATTATCTCCATGGGAAAATGACATTCTCCTAGTTCTATGACCTGGTTGAGCAGTCAGTCATAGACACATGTTGGTTGTATGTGCTCTAGTGACCCCATTCAAATATTTTTAAGGTGACTCCACTCGGAGTACTAGCGACTCCATTCTCAAAGAGTCCCAAGTTTCAACGACTCCACTGGAAGCATGATCCAAATATCAAGTTTTCAAAGAGAACCGGAAGACTCTTATGGGGAATGAGCTCATTGTAAAAACATGGAAATGCATGGTGGAAAAATAGGGTACTCAAATGTCAATCTTCTCCAAGATATCCTATCCTTTCTTGTAAAACTTTTCCTATACTTTCCTAGGCTGGTAAAAATAGCTTTCCATTGTTTATTGCACTCAAAACAAGAACATAGGCTTACTTCTGTATATCCTTCTTTAAGAACTGAAAGCATATATTCAACTTGTACATATTATTTTGACCAAGATTATTCGTTCGGGCCACATAAGAGCGATGATCATCCCATTAAAACTCATGGTACTACAGTTGATAGTACATCCTTTTTAGATAGCCCTATTTCTTCCAATATTTCAAACCGATATAGACCGCCGAACCTTCCCCGTATCCTTCATGATGTTCCTACAAAACACTACAAATACCTTCCTAGATTTGATGGAGAATCTGATGACCTTACAGGTGAGAAACATCTTCAAGCTTTTGATCATTTCCTTGAACTTTTCGAAATTGAGCATCACGATGTTTGTATGAGGGATTTTTCCCAATCTTTGCAATGAGATGTTAAGGAATGGTTTAGACATTTGTAGCTTGAATCCATTGATACATGGGAAGGGTTTTCTGATATATTTTTGAAGTTTTGGGGTAAGAGGAGATCATTGTACTAGGTCCTTTCAGAGTTTCATTCCGTGAAGAAACACAAGATGAAACCTTGTCCAGTTTTAATAGGAGGTTTGCAAGCTTTTATTATAATATTCCTAAAGAGAATCAACCACTTGAAGATGTTTCTGAAATATGTTATGCATTAACCTTTCCTCCAAAATTGTCTCTTCTTCTTTTGGAGAGAAAGTTAGTCACTTTGCAGCATATGTTCATTGATTCCTTGGAATTTGAAGGCAATCTTAGAATGTCTAAAAGAATTGTAGAATGGGACAGTGTAAATGAAATGGAAAAGGAATCAGAGTTGGTTGAGAAACATGAAATAAAAGGAAACATTTCCCTTGCATTTCAAACCTTCTTTTACTAAGCAAAAATATGATCAATATAGTGATGTAAGAGAAGAGGGTTATACTATTTTGTTTTCTAAAGATTGCAATCAGCCTGTTGAAAATTCTGTTAGCAATTATTTTAAAGAAAATTTCAGTCCACCTATATATGACGAGTATGAGGACGATACTTGGATGATATGAGGACGATACTTGGATGATGTTCCCAAACAACCATCTGGATATTTTGCAAGTTTTGTGCCAGTTAATGAAGAAAGTTTGATTTCCATCCATGATCATGAAGACAGGGTGGATAGTGAGCATGTTGAAAATAACTGTTTTGCATTGTGTTTTTCCTCATTTGAATGTCTGAAACAAAGAATAAGAGTTTATAATCAAGCAAAAAAACTTGAGGTCATGAATAATTTCATGGAATTTTTAGAAATGGATAAAGAGAAGGATGAACAACATTGCAATCAGTCCCAACATATGGAAAAATCAGCAGTTTACAATGAAGGATTAAATCATGAAGAAGAAGATGAGGGTGCTTCAATGAATGTATTTTCATGTCTTTCAAATTCAAAATTTGTATGTCAAGAAAAAATCATTTCGATTGATTCTATTGAAAAACACAATGATATTTACTTTGAAACATGTGGAAAGAATCAAGTTTCAAAATTCTAGAAATTTTAATGCAGTTATTGATGCTCCATTTGAAAATTGTCATGAGCATTATTTTCAAGGTTCTTGTAAAAAATGGTTTGACAGTGTGCGAGTGGAGTTACAGTTTGAGCATCCTTATTGAGGAAATCAAATGTCAGAAAAAATTGAATGTTTTCATGTATTTTATGATCCAGTGGCTGAATATATGGAATTACTTCGCATTAGGAATGGTTGGTTATGTGTTTGCAGAAAGGATCACGTCCTTTAGCTTACCCTGTTTCCATTATGCTTTTATTTTTTGATTCCACCAAGCATGATAAGAAAGTTTGTTTATGGGATAGACTGCTGGGTTGGATTCATTGGAGAGAAGAATTTACTTGATTGGGAATTTGTGCTTGGTAAAGTAGGGTAGGTAGGAGTGTGTGACTAAGATCGACATGGAGAGAATTTCTTTCCAGCAGTTTCAGTTTGATTTCTACATGAGTTTAATTTCATTTTTGTTTCAAGTTTGGATTTGCAAATTACAGGTGGTTCTAGGTGATGGTCACAGGTCTGAGCAGTTTGAGGTTTAAGAGATGATTAGGAACAGTCCAATGGATCAGGAACTTGGTCTACAAGGTTATTTTCTACCTCGTAGGGAGGATAGCATCCCTAGTTGGAGCCAGTTCTTAGGACAGTATACATTTGATTTTTTGCAAGAATTGGCGTTATAACTAAATATTTTTTGAAGGTTTTCTTGATTTGGAAGCTTCAATTTTTCTCTGAGTGATTAATGCATGCAATTTTCCAAGTTTTGGAAAGCAAAAGGAGTTAAAGGAATTTTAATAAAAAAAAGGAAATTAGTTTTTATAATTGGGAAAATTTTAACCATTTTGGATCAAATTTATTATAAACCAATATGGATTTATATTAAAATTTTTATGTCTTTTGGGCCAAGGTTGATATTTTTTATTAAATTTATGCCCAAAGGATTAAAGGAATTAAGGTGGCCTAAGGTTTTTATTTCATGTTTTATAAAATTATTAACAAAAAAACCTTTATAAAAAATTATTGGCTGAAGGCCAGCATCCAAGCATCGAGTCGTGTGGGGGGAACATACTCACTACATCAACGTGCATGAAACAAAGTTCATGAACAAACTCCAAGCATCGAATTCCCCAGATGTACTATATTGCAATGCTCCTTCATATTATATGAAACTGTGCATGCATATAAACAGGTTGACATAGTTTCATTTGGTGCATGTGGGATAAAGGGTAAGTGGAATTATGAGACCAGCAATTAAACTTAATATATGTGGCGATCATTCTTTTCCTATGACTTTTATTCTTTCCATGATGTTATTGAACTTCAAGCGAATTGTAGAAATTAATTTCAAAGTATAAGTTGTTGATTCCTATAGTGGAATACTTTCTTATTTCACAATTTTTCAAAGAGGATTCATATTGGAGGCCACCACTAGTGCTGTTATTAATCCTCTCTGGTTGATGTATGAGATCATGACCATTGTTTTATCTAATGGAAGAGGTAGTCATGTGATTTTCTCTTGAAGTCCCTTCCTCTTGTTTTCTTGTCGGACAAGGTTTCATCCGAGGCCCAGAAGATGCTCAGAAAATCTTTGCCTCCTGGAAACCTAAAATCAACCTTACCACTCCATCCACAAATGATGCTCATTCTCTGTAGGAACACACATTCCAACAGCTTTTGGATTCTTATGGAATTTCGAAGAAATTTAAGGATGATAACATTTACGAGCTAGTACCTCATGGTGTCCATCGACGACAGGTTACTGAGCTCTTCCACGCACTTGGTATAAGTCACAAGATACCAGATGTTGTGAAAAAATTGATCAGAAGAGGAATGTAACGTGATGCTATGGAATTTGTCTATGCATTTGGACTTGTAAAAAAATTTCCACTAGTACCTTTATTGAATACATCTGTGCATGATATAAATAAAGCGACAAAAGAAGTACTGATGCAAAAATGTGTTGGTGTACATTCTCAAAATAATGCAACCTCAAAAGAAGTTGCTTTGTTTAAATTTGTATTGAAGAGCATTGAATATCACAAAATTGAAATCACAGATGTCTTCTAAAAATATTCAAAATCATGTGGCTCAGTTAGAGGGAGGTAATGAAGATAGGAGACGATATAGTAAAGTAAGTAATGGCAATAGAAACAAGAAAATATCTGCATATGCCAGTAAGTATCAGAAAAAATGGTTTCTTGAGGCATGGGATATCAATATTATCATATGTTGAATGAAAGTTTTCAAGCCATCAATTGCATATTTCAATAATATCAATATTTTTGCGAATAACACTTTGCGGAAGGAGGATAAAGAGGTCGTGGAAGTGGTCAACTTAGTAGTGGGCGTTCTTTAAGCTGTTTGTATGTTTATACTCTTGCAGAAGAAAGGTGCATCTACGGTGTAGATTGGGGACAAGTATTATCCAATGGACCAGAACCATTTTGATGGATAAATTGAGGAGAAATTAATGTGTAAGTAGCTCAGTGGAATTGGGTATGTACGTCAAAGTTTAACAGTGGAGATATAAACATGGTGGAGATCCACTGTGCTGGTGAATTCCATTACAAAAGAAAGTGAGGATAAACAAATTATCAAAATATGTGGAATTTAGATGCCCATGATGAATTCCAAGCCACATGTCCATGCATCATGGTTTGACAAAATCAATTGACCGCCCAAAACAATTCTGCTACGCAAATGCGTTGTCTGGTTGATATTTCAAAAATCAGCAGAATTTTCTGTCCATGGGTAAATTGGAGACATGAGTAGGTATAGAAAGTTCTCACAAACATAATCGACCGTTCAGAAATATTTTGCCAGCATAGAAAGAACATATTTTGACATTGGAAGGCTCAACAAACTTTGACTTCATTAATTGAAAAAAGGAGCTAAGTTTGTAGGGTTTCCTGAAATATGGAATGGCCCATATTCAAATGCAAATGTCAGGGTATATGCTAAATATATAGAGTTTGTTGGGATTACCTCTACTTCGATGTCCATGCTTTCTAAAGCTATTTGAAGAAAAGGGATTATAATGGTAGGAAGGATCTACCTCTTACATCGGTCTGTAATGAAGAATCTCTACAAAAAATCGAATTGCTCAAACAAATAAATTGTATCATTGCCATAAGATGAATCTCTTTAATTGTCTAGATACAGCAGTTAAAATTTTGTGTTTCAACACTCAAGAAAAGGAATCATCGGTATAGTAGGGTAAATTTTCTGAGAATGAACCAGATAGCATCGAATTTCAAATTCCCTTTTTCAAGAAAAAAAGATGAATTTTGAAAAACCAAGAGAGGAATTTTCTTGGATCAAGCTAATATACAAGAAAATATCTTAATTTTTACACAGGTGTCATGGTCTAAGAGAATCAAATTGATCTTCATAGGCCAATTTCCTAGAAATTTGAAATACTATCTCAATCATCCAATTCAAGTACGGATTCCAAAGATCCGGAGGAGAATCTAGAAAAATGAAGACTTGGGGTTTGTTTGGGATAGATGGAATTACAATAACCTATCTCATATTTCAAAAAGCTGTCAACATTTGATATATGCAAGTGGATCTCTGAAGCCTATTTTTCATCAATTTGTCTGCTGAAAGCGGTGAAACGATGAAGATTAAGGGGTAACTGTATAAGAATATGTGCTTGCAATGAATAAATGCTCCTTCACCTCTGCTTTTGAAGAAAAATTCAATCCGGAGTCAGCACAAGACCATTAGGGATTCTCTGAAGCGTCATTTTAAACTAGCAAGCCTGAGTCCCAGATGCCATATAATTTCTTGTTTTGATCAAGCACGCACATCATCACATTCTTTCCCAATTTGTTTATGATCGTGGAAAATATGCCACCTTGGAAATTTGTCAGGTCTTTGATTCCCATGTTGTAACTAAATTTTTCTCTGTATCGAGGTTGGTCTTGGGAGCCCATGACACTATAAATGTAACCTAAATAGAGGAATAAAGGGTTGGAACTTTCATTCAAAATCCTTATGTGTTTGAATTTGTGTAGCTCTGTCATTTTATTGAAAGTATTAATGAAAGTGTTTTCTGAGTTTTCTAAGATTCATCAGGTTGTTCCATGTTCAGTTGTGTTTTCCTGTATTTCACATTTCCATGTATGTGCATTGTTGATAATACATTTCTAGATTGTGTGTAAGGAATTCATCCTTGTTAGATGCTCCTTATATCAGAAATTGTATTTGTTGTGTGTATAATGACTAAGTTTGAATTTATCCTTAGATAGATGATTTGTTTCAGTTATTATCCTCTATTGGTGTTTCTACTAAAGGTGTTCCAAAAGATTCATCCATAGACAAGTGCCTCTTGTTTCACTGGGATTTCTCCATTTCAATCTATCATTAAATCAAGTTATTAGACTGAATATCACAACCATGTTGCTTCATATTACATAAGAGAATCAACACTCATTATTGATGTAAGACCCTTGAATATTTTCATGATGTGACTCCATTCCCCAATGGTGTTTCTTATTTGTTTGTCTTACCATCTTTAAAATTACAAATACCCTGTTCTTATAAGATATATAGCCTTATGATAACTTACTTAAAGTTATATGTATATGTGAATGAGTTTGTGACATAGAGAGAGCCCTCTTTGACTGTATAGGCTATAATAGAGTCTAAATTTTGGTTTGAAATTGCTAACCCAGTGATCTCCTACAAGAACCATAGGAAAATCATTAGGTGATAACAGGACCGTTGGAAAGGTCTCGAAGTGTAGAATTATGTTAAGAGGAACAGTGAGTGAGGTGAAATTTTGACCCCAAAAATTTTCATTTAGACCCTCAAATAAGCCAGTGAAGGTTTTAGAATCCAAATATGCAAAATGATACCTTCCCATAAAGTGGTCCCTATAAGTAATTCATCATATCTTTTAACCGTGAAGGATGCATGTAGGTGAAAAATTATATATTGATTTATTTTCGATCACACATACTAATTTTGAGAGTATTTTTGTCTCCAAAATATTTATTTAATGAGGCAAGGAAATTTTCACTCTGCAGGGATTACCATTTATCCTTTCCTGGAATTTATCCTTTCAAACCCACCTTCCATAGTTCATACTATTCCTTTTTGGTTGTTTTGGACTACTTCTACAAAACTATGTATTATTATCACCCTTCTAAGTTCTTGATCCTCTAGTGCTAATTACTCTAAATAAGGTAATATGTTCTCATGTTCCTAATCAAACATGGAAGGTTCATATACTTCTAGATTTTCCACCTCACTATGTAGTACATTCCCATATATAGGGGTAGAATTAGTCTCTAGGAATTATCTCCCACCTTCTTCAATACCTCTAAAGGTCCATACCTCCCTTGATCTTGTAATCATGACCACATAATCTTTCCTTATTTAGGTGTAACCATAATCTGTCCCCCACATTGAATGTTTTCTCAACCCTACGTTGGTCATGTATTTCTTTGTACTTTTCTAGTGACTTATTCAATGGCTCATGTACTTGTAAATGGATTCCCTAACTTTATCAATGAAGTTCCAAGATCTTAATGCTTCACCTATGGTGTATTTGCTCAGTCCCCCTTGTTGTCCATAAGAAAATTCAAGATGCGAAGGTGGAAAGTATCCAAAACAAGTTTCAAAATGGGACTTTCCAATCGAAGTGTGGACTGCTATCTTATAAGAGTGCTCGATGTAGATCATATTTCTAGCCCAAGTCTTTGGATGCTTCTGATTGCAAACCCTAAAAATATGTACCAAGTTGATGCAGGGGCATCAAGACAAAGTCCTTCGTTTGTTGAATAACCAATCAATTCTATTTTTTCATTTCCATGTAATCAAATTCTAGAAGGCTAGGCTTAGTTATTAGGATTTATTTTTATTGTAATAACTAGAAATTTGCCACTATTTTCCTTGAATCTTGTAAGGGGTTTCTTAACGATAGGTTAGTTGTAGATTTCCTTTCTTAGCAGTTCATATCTTGCTATTCGGATCTGACAGGTTGATGCAGATCTATTATAAATTTAGTTGATATAATGTATAAGCAGGCATAAGGGAAAGATTATATAGAATATGTAAGTGTGATGGTTCATTGAATGAAGAAAAGAGTTTTAAAATATCTACGTTCCTTTTCATATATTTGATGTCTTCCTTCAATAACCATAAAATATGATTTTAAGCTCTTTGTGTCTATGTGCGTGTGTGATTTAATGGTTCAACAAGACATTGAAGAATCCCCAACAGTGTAGAGTCGTTTTTGCATCACAGTTAATAATTCCATGGATTAATTTGACTGTTACAGTATAATCCAAGAATCGGTGAAATTCAGTAGTTCAACGGGGGTGGTTAATTTATGCAAAGGAGAAGTGAAGATCTGTAAGTGTGAAGGAGAGATCCTCAACCAAAAACAGATCAATGGTCATAAGTGAGGCTGCAAAGAATTGATGATTCAGAAAAATCAAATTGTGGAAGCCAACTTTAGAAAAGTTGGAAGGAGGACCAAGATTCTGCAAGCTGCACGTGAAAAGGACCATTGCGGCCGCAAAGTTATGGAATTTTGATTGTGAAAGTTGGTGAACCCATAATCCAAAATATGTAAATTGCGGAAAAGAACCTTGCAGAAAAGGACTTGCGGAACAAAGCTTGCAGAAAGAGTCTTGCAGAAAGACGGTTGCAGAAGACTCACTTGCGGAAGGATTGAGTTGCAAAAACTCAATATTGCGGAAAGGTGGAGGTATACAAGAACTTCATTGCAGAATGGTAGAAATGCAAAATAAAGATAGTAGAAAGGGGTTTTTGATCAGCATTATGGTTTATTAAGGGAACTTTCGTCCTGCTAGCTTTCCTTTTCCATCAGTTTTGGTATCAGAGCTTATCAGAACCTGTAGATGAATAATGTAGAGATGGGGACGAGCACCTGGAGTTCCTGTAGGACGTAGTCAAGGAAGACAAGCTGCGGAGATAGACACCCAAATGGAATTAAGAGAAATAGAGGCCAAAATGTAAGCTATGGAATGAAATAACTCAGAGAATACAGACACCAGTGATGAATAAGAATCTTCTAAAGATGAGAAAAAGGAGTTTGTTGAAGAAGTAAAAGTGATGAAGATGCTGATGAGGGATAGTAACAGACCCAGAGTTAAAGTCCCTATGTATGAAGGTAATATTAATGTTGAAGAACTCATGGAGTGGATCAATGCTTTAAATAAGTATTTTGACTTTGAATAAATTGAATATAAAAATAAGGTGAGATATGCAGCAACCAGACTAAAAGGACATGTAGTTGTTTTGGGGGATGAGCGCCATATTTACAGAGAAAGAAGAGGTAAGTCTAAAATTCATTCTTCGGATAAAATGTTTTATAAAATTAAGAGTCAAATTATTCCTAACGATTATCAGATAAATCTCATTAGACAACTACAAAACCTTAGACAAAAAGGTGTGATTGTTAAGGAATATACTGAAGAGTTCTTTAAGATGAATATTAGAGCTGGACAGACATAAGGAAACATATAAAGAGTGGAAAGATATATAAACAGGATTATATTTGAGATACAATATGAGATTAGTTTTATGAATTTGAATACTATGGGGGATGCTTATCAGTCAGCCTTAATGGTATAAGAAAACCTACTAAGAAGAAAGAACCAGAAGAATCGAGGGAGAGGTTCAGTTAGAGGATCTCCAAACAGAGAAGGTAAGTTTCAGACCTCTAAGGATGAGGAAGAAGTATCTAGTACTCGTGGACCCCAAAGAGGAGGATTCATCGGAGGTAGTGGCAGAGGAAGAAATAGAGAAGTGAAATGTTATACATGTGGAGAAACTGGATACATGTCATGGGAGTGTCCAAGGAACAAACCTGCAACTCAGAGGAACACAAATATTGTTGAAGTTCGTGAGTAATCCAATGAAGAAAAAAAGGTAAATAATACTCCTGGGGAAAGAGAAAATCTTATGCTGAAGAGATTTTTGGTAAAGACAAAGAAGAAAGTGCATGAACCAACCGAGAGAAAGAGTATGTTCAGAACTAAATGAAAGTTGAAAGGTAAATGTTGTAAAATGGTCATTGACAGTGGTAGTAGAGATAATTTGGTCTCCACAGATATGGTAGAAAAATTGGGATTGGAGAGGATGAAACATCCAATACCTTATAAAGTGTCTTGGTGACATAAAGGACATAAGCTCCTAGTGAATGAGCAGTGCAATGTGGAGTTTCAAATTGGTACTTATAAATATGTGGTGTTATGTGATATAATACCTATCAATGTGTGCAATATACTATGAGGGAGGCCATGGAAATATGAAAGAAAAGTTTTTCATGATGGGAGAAAGAACACTTATTCTCTGGAAAATGATGGAAAAAGACATGCATTGTCACCATTGGAAGATGAAGCAGTTCAAGAAGGTTCAGGAACAAATATTTTTCTTATTACTGGGAAGGAACTATTCCAAGAAGTCAGGAAAGAGGATGAGCTACATTTTGCTATTGTTGGTAAACCAAAGGTAATTTTAACTTCTACAAATTAGATGATTTACATACTGAAGTTAGAGTTTTTCTTGATGAATATGATGATATTATTGTGGATGAATTTTCAAATGCTTTACCTCCTGTGAGAAGTATTAGTCATCATAATGACTTAATACCTGGTGCAAGTTTACCTAATAATGAAGAATACATATTAACTCCTCAAGAGGATGAAGAAATCAATCAACAGGTTCAAGATTTGTTGGATAAAGGATTGGTAAAGGAGAGTTTGAGTCCTTTTGCAGTACCCACTATGCTTAGCCCAAAGATGGATGGTGGATGGCGAATGTGCACGGACTCCATCTAGCAATTAATACGATCACTATCACGTACAAATTTCCTTTACCTCATATTGATGATTTGATGGATTGTTTGATTCGTTCAAAGTATTTTTCAAAGATAGATTTGAAAAGTGGTTATCATCAAATAAGAATAAGAGAAGGGTATATGGAAAACTACATTCAAGAGTAATGATGGATTGTATGAATGGTTACTATTGCCATTTGGGCTTATTAATGTAGTTAGTAATTTTATGAGATTGATGAATGAGGTCTTGAAGGAATACACTAGAAAATTTGTGTTAGTGTATCTGGATGATAGTTTGATTTTTAGTCAGAATAGAGAAGAAAACTTGAGACATCTTAAGATGGTGTTGAAAACCTTGCAAAAGGAGAAGCTGCTGATAAATTTGAAAAAGTGTAGTTTCCTAAAGAAAGAGTTGATTTACTTAGGATTCATAGTTTCAAAATAAGGGTTGAAGATGGATCCATATATGGTGCAAGAAATTTTAAGTTGGCCAGTTCCAAGGAGTGCATATGAGGTAAGAGGTTTTCATGGCCTTGCAAGATTTTATAGAAAATTCATTATGAATTTTAGTCAAATTTGTGCACCTACAAGAGACACTTTCAAGGAAAGTGGACAACCTTTCAAGTGGACAGAAGCAATTGACAACAATTTTTAATTGTTGAAGAAGAAGATCACTGAGAAGCATGTTCTATCTTTTCCAAGTTTTGATAAGATTTTCTAGGTAGAGACAGATGCTAGTGGGATAGAAATAGGGGTTGTTTTGAGTCAAGAACATAGACCAGTAGCATACTTTAGTGAGAATTTGAATGAGGAAAAACATAAGTATTCCTCATTGTTGATTTTAGATTTGTTATCATTTTTTGCAGTTAAATTACTCATTTAAACACATGTTTTATTATCTTTTGCATATTTTATGTCACATAGATCACTACTCAGCCTCAGGTATGAGTGTATTTAAGGTTTATATAAAATCATTTTATTATTATTATTTTATGGTTTTATTAATTAAAAATGACATTATTAAAGTGCATTTGATATATTAACCGATTTGTATATTTGTTTGCAGGTTATACAATCTTTTTGGATGAATTAAGAATAAATAACACATTCAGCTTGACATGCGCACAACACATCCAGCTCATCATCCAGCTCACTACGCGAAACTCGTTGGAAGGTTTCCGGGTGTTAAAATGTGTTACTGCAGACTACAGTTCTGAAGCACACCAACAACCAGACATTTTGTTCATCCTAGATCTGTGCTTGTGTATCCATATCATTGTCCAGCTCGATGTCTGACTCTCTGTCCATATCGTTAACTAGACTGCACGTTGTTGAAGTTTGATCCTGGGCATTAAAATATTGAAACAGTTCTACAAATGACATGATTCCACGCGTCTGGGTAATGAAGCTCGCTTCTAGATAATTCTCCAGCCTGCAGCCTCCTTTGCTTTCCACCACATTAACAGTCCACGCTAGGGATGATTTTAAGGAACCATGCCTTATTAAAAGTGTGTAAATGTTGGCGAAT
This sequence comes from Pseudotsuga menziesii, assembly GCA_001517045.1. Lineage (NCBI taxonomy): Eukaryota > Viridiplantae > Streptophyta > Pinopsida > Pinales > Pinaceae > Pseudotsuga > Pseudotsuga menziesii. The sequence goes on along the minus strand of LPNX010074910.1, from coordinate 94,219 downwards.
ATTGCCAATTCTTAAAATGACAACTATAAAATGATTGGCGATATTTTTCAAAAAAGATTTTAATTTCCAAGGATTTTATATCATTTATATAATAATTTGGAGATTTTTAGGGGGAAAAAACTTTACCCCATCAAAATTGGGCAAAACAGGGCTTCAAAAAATGCAAAATGGCGAATCGTTTTTGGGAGAAAAACATGGAAAAATAGGCCACTGGGCTAAAATTCGCCCCTAAAATTATCCCTGGTCCACGCATTGGGTCGTTGTATTTAACCCACGCTTTGGAAGATTCTCCCATGCGTTCTCCTCTGTCCAATACTATCCCACCTGCTGCACTAAGGAAGGAGCCAGTGCATTACACTATCTAATCTAGAGAACCAGACTCTCGCTGAAGAAGGGAGGATGCCTGTGCGTTGGCCTATGATTAGTTAAACGCCTTTATGATTGACTAAATTTAGAAAGAAGTAGACTACTAAAGGGTCGAATTGCTTATCTTTGTAAACAACTATATATATCAGCCATTACGTGAGAGATCAGTTAGTTCATAGTGTTATGAGTTCATGCTTTGATTTGTTCATCTTAAGCACATTGTATTTATGTTCCATCATTTGAATAAAGAGTTGTATGCTTTGTTGTTGATGATTGTGTTTGAGTAGAAGTTAGCCAGGCACCACCCTTGATTGCTAAGAGGGCTCCTTCAACCAGAGGTTTCTTTTCTTGTTTGTTTCTTTCATTTTTTCTGTTGTAGATAGTTTAATTTACAGTTTGTTTTATTATTTCATTTTTATGTAATGCAATTTTATTTATGAATTAGCTAGTTAAATGCACGCATAGTTTTCTTTCAGCTTTGTTTTCAGTCATTTCATTTCCAGTTTATTGTTCAGTTTATTTGCATGTCACATCCCCGGTTTTGACCCCGTTTGCGTGATGTATATAATGTAATTAATCGTGGTGAGGAGCTCAAGGCAAAAGCCCCACCATCGATTTGGTTTTGTATGTTTCGGCAATAGGGATAGTTTCCAATGGTATGTTGTGCTATAAGGCACATTATAATTCGGCATCATGTAAACACGCACATCAATTAAACTAAAACCACAACCAGCTACGGCAGTGCAACGTTGAATGAAAAGGGCATGATTCCAAAGGATAAGGGGTGGGGGATGTCAAACCTTGGTTATGGGGGAAAAACCCTATGTTTTATTACCTTGTTTGTTTTTCCACCTTTCTTGTCTCATCCAACCTCTTCCAACCTCTTTAACATTCTATTGGGTAGTTGGGCAGTTATGGCTGCTGGTGGATGGGCAGTTATTGCCTTTGGGAGTGGGGTGGCAGGACTGTCAGTCCCTTACCCACATGCCCACTCCACCCATGACTCCATTCTCGCCTTCCTGTTTGTCCTCCTCACACGGAGTGGTGGTCTGTTCATCTTCCTCACGCAGAGGTCTGTTCGTCCTCCCGATGGCCTATTGATTCACGCGCAGAGGTGAGGCTGTTTCCCTCATGCATAGGCTGGAATCCTCATGCAGGGATCGGGTATGTTTTCCCATGTATTTTTCTATTGGGTGCAAGCTTTTCCTCACGCATAAACCGTTGAGGTCGATTTCCCATGTGAGAGTCGTGCTCACTGTTTTTGTTTTGGGGCTATTGTCTTCCCCACATTTTCAGTTGGCTGTGGTGTCCAATTACGTTTGGGCCGCTATGCATTCGGATTGAGTCATTTTCTACAGTGGTCTGCGTCATAGTTTCCCGGCTATTTGGGACGGTGTATAGCTGCCATCATTGGCATTGTGAGTTGTGGCTATTGATTGCCACAGTTGTTGGCTGAGTCTCTCGTGGTTATGCTGGGAGTGTTGTTCCTATTCACTATGGGCTATGAATTGTTGCCATTATTCACTGGTTGATTGGGCTGTTGTTGTTTCCCTCGTTTGGGGTGCTGTTGTTGAGTTGTTTTGGCCACGTTAGGGCCAAGAACAACTCCGTGTTGTCCATTGGACTGGAGTTGTGTTCATCCGTGGTTTGGGGCTGTCCCCAGTTGTTTTTCTTCTTCACATAGCTGTGAAGGGTTGTTTGGATGCTGGTATGCAGTGGTTGTTCCTTGGACAGTGCTCGCTTGGCCGTTTGTTGGAGGCCTGTCAAACCCAGCTGTGTTTGGTTTGCTGATTGTGTCCCCTTGGCTATGTGCAAGCCTACAATTAACCCTTATTCTAGAGGAATCATGCCCAGCTCGGGGGAGGCAGCGTTGCTGAGAGATTAATGAGCACGCTGGCCTATGGTTGGGTGGAACGTTGCAGCGACGTAGTTGGTTGCGGGCGAGTTCTTCATTGAAAGATAAGTGCTGCTGGTTACTTCATCTTTGCAAATTAGGTTGATGGAAAATGAATTATAATGAACATGATTAATGCTGGAATGTATGTTTGTTTCCCCTGTATAATTAAAGGATTATGCATCTGTGCATTCTTGTATGTTTGGAATTCCTGTTATGATGCCTATTTAAGCTCCTAATTTCAGCATTTGATTTCTTTTTATGTTCATGGGGCAGTTTTCCTGGCTTTATTTTATGTTCGTCGCATCCTCTTCACCGGTCGGAGGCATGGGGACGTGACAGAATGGTATCAGAGCTCCAGGTTGCAACAGTGGGCCTCTATGGGCCAAGAAGGTGCAGTGACAGAAGGTAGAACCACCTTCTCTGATCAGTAGAGCAGCAACAAACTTCAAAAATTGCCTAAGTGTTGAAATTCGGAAGGTTTAGTTGTTTCGACTTCCGATGTGGTGGAAGGTTTAGCAATTTCCGGTCCGCCGTTGCGGCTGTGAAAAGGATTCAGTTGCCGATGCAGCAATGGAGCCGATTTTCGACGAAGGGGAAATTTTGAAAAATTTCGGTCTAAGTGTTAGACAGTCGGAAGGGAAAGTGATTGAGTGTCCGCCATTTCGGACGCCGAACCATTAAGTCTTCCGATGTGAAAAGGCTCCGATGTTGCGGAAGAAGTTCGGATTATGTTCCGCTATTGCGGAAGTAAAGGAACAAGTCTCCCGATGAGGAAAGACGTCTGCCATTGCGGAAGGGTTCGTGGAGTTAACCTCCATCGTTGCGGGAGAAACAACGATTTTCCCTTCTGCCGTTGCGGATAGTGAAGCGATTCTGCATCCGACGTGAAAGTTGTCCGACCGCCGACTGGAGCTACATCCAGTGGGAAGAAGAAAGAAAGATGAATTTTGTTTGAAAATTTGTCTAAGTGTTGGAGCAATCGAAAGAAGAAAGGGTCCGAGCATCCACCATTGTGGAAGCCAAAGCCATTTGGCTTCCGATGTGGAAAGTCCACCGACACCCAACGTTAAAATTGTTCTAAGTGCCAAATCGGAAGAATTTAAGGTTTGGCGAGCCGCCGTTGCGGGTGAAGAAGCAATAAGGCTTCCAATGGAAAAGTCTTCCGATTTCCGATTAGAAAGACTGCCGACGCCGGTCAATCAGTTCATCGATCTGAAAAAGAAAAGGTTTCGACGTTCACCATTGCGGGTGAAGAAGCATTTCATGATCCGCTGTTGCAGAAGCAGAAGCGTTTTGGCTTCCGATGTAGAAAAGCCTCCGACAGCCGATGAGGTTATCATCTGCGAAACGATTGGAGCTTCCGAGGAGCCGCCATTGTGGAAGGATTGGAGCTTCCGAGGAGCCGCTGTTGCGGAAGGATTGACGCTTTCGAGGAGCCGCTGGTGCAGAAGGATTGGAGCTTCCGAGGAGTCGTCGTTGCAGAAGGAGAAAGCCTTCCGAGAGCCGATTCAGCGCACAGGATAAGGGTTCCGAGAGTCGATTCTGCGGCTGTTTTTCAGTGAATTTCAGGGCTGAAAGGGAGAAAAATGGCAGCAATCTAATGCACTAGATTGCGCAGAAATTAAAGATTTACAAAAAAAAAAAAAACGAGGGCGCTGCCCTCGACCCGCCCTGCAGTGGCAGGGGGGCAAGCCCCCTTGACCCCCGTCGTCCCTTGAGACAGTCATTCTATGTTTTGGGCAATTTAGTAAAACCCAAAATTCATAAAATATGAATGGTGCAACGGAAGTGAGGTGGCTGAAGTTGGAACCCAGTCCAAAATGTAGTGGTGTATAAAATGCCAAGATTGGTGAAAGTCTTCATTTTAGAAGTGGTGTGGTTTTCGCATCCGAGATCGGAATGAAGTATGTGAATAGGCGTTGGAAAGCTTATCCAGTGAGGAACAAGGATAAGTGACCAGAATCTAAGCATGGAGCAGCAAAGTGCTAGAGATGGCCGCTGCTATTGAATGGAAAAATTTGGACAGTTGCATGCCTAGGGGCAGCAAGGACTATGAAGTCAACCAGCTGCTGTGTGGAAAAGGAATTCCATGAGAAGATGAGGGACTTGAAAGGGAAGTTTTCATTAAACCCTATCTTGCTGATTTTAACTACATTTCCTAAGTTTATGCTTGAAATGCATGAAGATATGTATTGCATGCATAGGATATTGCATGTTGGTAAAAATATTGGAAATTATATATTTATAATGAACCACTAATGATAATCATTGCTTTGATGTTGGCATTAGTGGCAAAACCAACGATGACATGGACCTGGATGAATATGTTGCTGATGCTGAGGAATGTGACCAGCAACCCTTTGGAGGAAGGGATAAGGCAACGAGTCTATAACAAAAGTTGGTGAACAAATTCTGCAATCTCCTGCAAGGACCAACGAAATTGGCCATGTGAAGGGTGTAAGTATGACCCATGCAGGTAAGAGTTGCTTATGACAAATATTATGGATTGGTCTAGGTAAGAGACCTCATACCATGTGAATATTGGAATGTAGAAAGGTGTCATGTCTATACATGTTAATGATATTGATTATAGTAATGCATCCTATATGAGGTAGTCATGGTTAGGCCATGGTAGGGTTGAATGCATAGTATTCCTGGATCAATGCAAGGTAGCGTTGAATGGACATGCATTAAGAAGATTTTATGAATCTTGTTGTTATGCATTGAATGTATGCATATGAAGGGTGTGAGTGACTGATTGCCTAAGTAAAGGTGCAAATGTTGTGATGCATTGCATGAATGCATTGAGATGAATGCATGTGATATTATGGAGAACTGTTGGCTGAAATGATGAATTGATGACAATTCAGGAACCATTTCAGAGGTTGTTAGGAATGCAGGATAGTCATGATCAATTGGCTACCAAAAATGCTCTATGGAAGAGCAAGGTGGTATGAATGATACGCTTGTGAAGTAAGGAGTATCTAACCACTTCATTTAATTGCATGAATGATATGACTATACCTTGCAATGTTAGTATGATAATGATTGCATGACGTAAGTAAGCTTTGGTAATATTGATGTGACTAATAGCTGGAAGTATTTGAATTTTATAAAATTCTGAAAATGCTTCAGTGATGGTTGTAGCAATGAGATAGTATATGCATCCATACTTACCAAGTGTTTGGTTGATTGAAGCTCGTGTTTCAGGTAGATCATTTCGAGAATGGCATTGAAGAGGTAAGATCCTGACCAATGCCAGAATCTACCATGTGAAAGAGCTTATTAAATTTGAATCATGAATTTCAAATTTAAGAAATTGATGACAACTATTAGTCACTACTGGCTTGCATAAGCTTGTGTTTGGGTGTTTGAAGCTTATGTTTTAGGTAGATTATTCGAGCATGGCAGTGAGAGGTAGATTATTCCGAGAATGGCATTGAGAGGAGGGACACATGGTAAGTGGGTATTCATGTTATGATAGTAGGCATGAAATTATAATGGGCATAGTAATGCTACTTACAAGAAACCTACAATTGAGCAAGTCAATTTCTGTAGTAGATAAAATTGCAAATTCTTATTGAATTTGATTGCTAATGTCATTGCTTGGTTATGAAACGATCAATTGGACTGTGGTATCAGGTGATGATTAACTGTTTGGCTATTTGATGAATGTGTCAGGGGTACACACTGCAGGAAGATCATATGTGATGACCTGCAAGAGCCAAATATAATGGGAAGGTTTTCCCTTGGAAATGGGTTTCGGGTGAAATGCCATTGGACATTTTGGAAATGTCTCATCTGCACTGCATGTTTGGTAATAACATGAGTGAGATGGTATGGATTATGCTGGTAAGACATGTGTGGATATGAAACGTAAAAAGGAAGAAGGGATGAGGGCTTGGTTTGCTTGTGAAACCTGGTGTGTTTGGAAACCACACAGACAGAGCTAGAGGGATGACTTTCTTCTCCACAACCCCGGGATAGCACTGGAAGGGAATGTAGGGCCTGAGGGACTGAGTAGCAGAGAAGGGACTGATTCCTTGTGTTGGGTGTGTGTGGGTGTCTTAGAAGTCAGGCTAGTTCTGGTGTAGGTGTTCCTAGCTCTGCAGTGAGCTCACCAGCTTAGCATTCAGCCTTTCCCAACTCCTTGATGGCTTGACAATGCCTGATATATATATAAAACACATACTGCAATGGCAAATGGATAAGTGTTCTGTAACCCTTGCTATGAATACGCATGTTTAATTATTAAATTCCATATGTAGAACATGTTTTGATTTATTTCCATGATGACCAATTGCTTGAGTATGGATAGGGCCTACATGGCACACATCGGGAATGGGTGCACACTTTTCCGATGTTGGATCATGAAAGGGTTTTCAATATTGATTACACTCTAGGGAGTGGACGCACTCATAGTGTCTCAATACTTGATAGTGAATGATATGAAATGTGATTATGATTTTTAAAGCAATAACGCTAATGAGTTTGCTTGTATTGCTTGTGTTGTTTGTGTGGACAGGCTGCAGGTAAAGGTAAAGGTAAAGGTAAAATGGTAAATGGTTGTTGTGAGGGGTTGTGGAGTAAGGGTTATGGTCGATATAAGTGTATGTTGGTATAAGTGTATGTGTCATTATTGACATAAGTATATGATGGGCTGTGATATACCTAAGGATCCATAGTAGATCCTAGACCTGGAAATGGTCATGATAAAGTTCCAAGCCCAGTTGACATGGTTATGTACTGGCTGGACATTAATTATTTGATGTCGTGGAGCAACTGGCGTGCTGACCTAACATCTGAGTCCATAGGCGATCCCAAGGCTTGCAAAGTGAAGCAGGATCCCGTGGACGAACGAGGAAACA
>LPNX010074910.1:8709-86369 GCA_001517045.1 Pseudotsuga menziesii | reverse complement strand
CAATTTTGAAATTTTGATGTGCAATTGTACATGTATTGTATATATGTATTGGAACACCGAGGACGGTGTTATTCCAAGGGGGAGGGGAATGTCACATCCTCGGTTTTGACCCCATTTGCATGATGTATATAATGTAATTAATCGTGGTGAGGAGCTCAAGGCAAAAGCCCCACCATCGATTTGGTTTTGTATGTTTCGGCAATAGGGATAGTTGCCAATGGTATGTCGTGCTATAAGGCACATTATAATTCGGCATCATGTAAACACGCACATCAATTAAACTAAAACCACAACCAGCTACGGCATTGCAACGTTGAATGAAAAGGGCGTGATTCCAAAGGATAAGGGGTGGGGGATGTCAAACCTTGGTTATGGGCGAAAAACCCCATGTTTTATTACCTTGTTTGTTTTTCCACCTTTCTTATCTCATCCAACCTCTTCCAACCTCTTTAACGTTCTGTTCGGTAGTTGGGTAGTTATGGCTGCTGGTGGATGGGCAGTTATTGCCTTTGGGAGTGAGGTGGCAGGACTGTCAGTCCCTTACCCACATGCCCACTCCACCCATGACTCCATTCTCGCCTGCCTGTTCGTCCTCCTCACACGGAGTGGTGGTCTGTTCATCTTCCTCACGCAGAGGTCTGTTCGTCCTCCTAATGGCCTATTGATTCGCATGCAGAGGTGAGGCTGTTTCCCTCACGCGCAGGCTGGAATCCTCACGCAGGGATCGGGTATGTTTTCCCATGTATTTTGCTATTGGGTGCAAGATTTTCCTCATGCATAGACCGTTGAGGTCGATTTCCCATGTGAGAGTCGTGCTCACTGTTTTTGTTTTGGGGCTGTTGTCTTCCCCACATTTTCGGTTGGCTGTGGTGTCCAATTACGTTTGGGCCGCTATGCATTCGGATTGAGTTGTTTTCTACAGTGGTCTGCATCACAGTTTCCCGGCTATTTGGGACTGTGTATAGCTGCCATCGTTGGCATTGTGAGTTGTGGCTATTGATTGCCACAGTCGTTGGCTGAGTCTCTCGTGGTTATGCTGGGAGTGTTGTTCCTATTCACTATGGGCTGTGAATTGTTGCCATTATTCACTGGTTGATTGGACTGTTGTTGTTTCCCTGGTTTGGGGTGTTGTTGCTGAGTTGTTTTGGCCACGTTAGGGCCAATAACAACTCCGTGTTGTCCGTTGGACTTGAGTTGTGTTCATCTGTGGTTTGGGGCTGTCCCCAGTTGTTTTGCTTCTTCATAGAGCTGTGAAGGGTTGTTTGGATGCTGGTATGCAGTGGTTGTTCCTTAGACGGTGCTCGCTTGTCCGTTTGTTGGAGGCCTGTCAAACCCAGCTGTGTTTGGTTTGCTGATTGTGTCCCCTTGGCTATGTGCAAGCCTACAATTAACCCTTATTCCGGAGGAATCATGCCCAGCTCGGGGGTGGCAGCGTTGCTGAGAGATTAATGAGCACGCTGGCCTATGGTTGGGTGGAACGTTGCAGCGACGTAGCTGGTTGCGGGCGAGTTCTTCATTGAAAGATAAGTGCTGCTGGTTACTTCATCTTTGCAAATTAGGTTGATGACAAATGAATTATAATGAACATGATTAATGCTGGAATGTATGTTTGTTTCTGCTGTATAATTAAAGGATTATGCATCTGTGCATTCTTGCATGTTTGGCATTCCTTTTATGATTCCTGTTTAAGCTCCTAATTTCAGCATTTGATTTCTTTTTATGTTCATGGGGCAGTTTGCCTGGCTTTATTTTGGGTTCGTCGTGTCCTCTTCACCGGTCGGAGGCATGGGGACGTGACATGCAAGTTAGATAGAATAGATTTCTTTTTATCAAATTAAGTAAATTCAATTCTATTTATTTTTGTTCTATCATAAGTTATTAATTATGCAATTTGAATTTCAGTTTATTAATATGCAGCGATTTCTTTTCATGAATTTGTTTAAGTATATTTCACTATTAAATTTGCTTAATAAGTAGGTTTACTTATTGCCTTTATGCATTAGATTTACATTTGCACGAATTCAGCTGAAGATTAGCTCATTTAGGTTAGTTTTTATTATTTTAACTGTGCAGAATGTCATTCGGACAGCCTGTTCAGTCTGTTATTCAGACACCCATTTTAGACCTATGGTTCGGTCTGTCATTCAGCCCACAGTTTTCTTTTTAGTGTTTTTAATGTGTTTTGAGATTATTTTCAGTTCTGTTTCTTTAATGTTTGAAGTATTTAGATGATAGTTTTGTTTAACATTGAAGTTAAAGTTTAATTTTTTTAAGTTGTTTATTATCATTTTTCTTACCTCCTTTCACCTTGAAAATGGTTTGAATTATTTTTATGTTTTGTTTCTTAAGTTTGTTTCTTATTTTGTTTTATTGTTGTATTGTTTTGTATTCATGCCTTTTGGATTGATTTATCAGTTTGCATGTGAAATTTCGTGTTAGATGTGTTATCTTTAGTATGTTTTTATGTTGTTCCTTTTACATTGTGTTGTTGTTGAAAGAACTTGTAGGACAGAACCTAAAGATATTTCTTTTATTAAGTTTTCTACTTGCTTATAAGTTAAGTCTTCCTTGCACCCTAGTTTCCCATTTGAATAGTCAGTTGTTGATTGTATCTTTTTCAATTTAAAGTTATAAAATAAATTATCAATTGGTTAGTTTATTATTATGTCTCAGTTTAATTACCTTAATAATTGCATCCTTAGAAGTTTGACTCAGTTTTTCATTTTGAAAGATCTTTCGGTCTTTTGTTTGTTAAATATTTACACGAGACCCTCTACCTTCACATATATTTTGTATCAACTCTATTCCTACCAACCCCGGTCGATAATTAAATATTAGGTGAATTAATCTAGACATCATGACAACCAACATTTTTGGTGCCATTGCTAGGGAGTTGTTCTGTAAGGTAGAATAGATAAAGTTCTGTATGAAGCTTAACAATAGGCTAGTGGAGAGGGAGCGGTAAGATGAGAGGTAAGAACCTGCGCATCTATTATAATAGGTGCTCCCAAATCCAGCAATAGTAGTAGCATTGGTTTTCTTTAGTTCAAAGTTTTTCATGAGAAGAATTAGAGAACCTCGGGGTAGATTTGTTAAAACAAGAAAACTTATTGAAATTCCTACTAACTTTCATAGGGGATGTAATACCCCGACTACTAACTCAGCAGAAAGGTATCGAAAGACTCCTATAGGAAGTAGTTCTACCTAGAAACCTAAGGAGAATCTCTTAGGAGATCTTACTGGGGAAGCTATAGAAGGAGAAGTAACCTTGGAAGGAGGTCCTAAGGACCTCATTTTTGAGGAAATTCAAGAGGATTAGCCACTAGAAACCTCTAACCCTCCACTAGTCTTGAATCCAAATAATACAACCTTTTCACTAGTAGGGGACTTGAATTTTCGTTGAATTTTTTTTACTCTACCCAAGTAAAAGCTCTCTTTGGAACCTCCATAGATCCAATCATCTCACATATTGAAACTTCCATAGTAGAACCTACTATCCCTCTAGGATTCAATAAAAACACGGTTGCTCAAAGGAAGATCTCTCCCAAACAAGAACGTTGGGGCGCCCCATTATCACCTCGAAGGGAGCCCCCTAGGTATATTTACATTAAAAACCCAACCTATATGGAGAGACATGAAGAAAATGAAGATCATGATGAAGTTAGAAATGAAGAAGGAGAAGGGGAAAATTGAATTGAGGCTACCTTTAGGTTCCCTATTTTGGACACTATATAGGATTTAACTATGAAAAACATCCCTCCTTCCTCCTTACCTACTTTCTATGGAAAAAATAATGAGGACCCGGACACATTCCTATTTGAGTTCGATATCCTTTCTAGGAGTTATAATTATCTACAAGATGCTCACAAACTAAAACTCTTTCACACTACATTGAAAGATTTCGCTTTGATATGGTTCATGTGACTAGGTGAATTCACTATCAGTACTTGGGATAATATGAAAACCTCCTTCTTGCGGAAATATCAAGATTATTGCAAACCTAAGGACTCTCGACATGATATATTCACGATACAACAACTTGAAAATGAGAGCCTAGAATATTATCTTGAAAGGTTCATTTATACATTGCATAAATCAAAATATAACGACCTCCAAGAATATGCAAAACGTACACTTTTTCTTAAAGGAATATCCGAGGACTTGTTAGAAATCCTTAATCTCATGGAAACTAGTGATATTTCTCATAAAACGTTTGCACAAAACAATGAAATGTGTAAAAATTATTCAAGAAGTAGGGGGGAAGTTGGGAAAAAACTTTCGAGAGCCTTATAGTAGAAATGTAAGAGGAAACCTTCCTAGTTTAGGTGGAGTTACAAGGGTAGATTTAGGAAACCTATTGGAGAATTTTAAGACTGATATCTCAACAGGAATGGGTTCTCAACTAGATGCTTTACAATCCAAGAAAAGGAAGGATGAAGGATGGGCAGCAATGAGTATCTTTTGTCCAAGGTGTAGAACCAAACATCCCCAAAGGGAATGTCCATTAAAAAACATCTATGTGTGTCACATCTATACAGAATAGCATCCAACAGATAATTGTACATCCTTTATTGGGTTGCAAGCCATCTATAAGAGTGGGGATGTAGCTGAAACATCTAGGAGGCCTCCCTGGAAACCTAGAGATCAACCAACATATCAGAGCTTTCCACCACAAGCTCCACTCTATTATCCTCCATATCAACCACCTAAACAATGGAACAATTCAAGTTGGAAAAACTGGCCACCTCAGTACCCTCCTCCTCAATTTCCACAACAACACTATTGGTCAGAAGGATGGAGAGGACAACCATATCCTCAAGCATAACTTGTCCCTTTACCTAATCATCCTTATCCTCAGCACCAAATAAATTTCTAGAAAACTCCACCTGGATTTTTACCTCCAGTTCCCTTCATCACACAACAACCTCATCACTTCTGAAATACAAATCCTCCTCGACTAACATTATTACCTGCACAACCGATACCTAAACCAAATAATAAACAGCTCAAGCTCTTAACAACATTGAGCTGCAAACTCTTCCATTGTACCTTATTTCGACTGTACATGTATATGAGATTCAATTACGGTCTGGAAGATTTGTGAATAATAAACCCAAGTCATCATTGATCATTCATGAAGCAACCGAAGAAGAAGAAGATTCAAATGAACCTGTGAATGATGTTATTTTGGAGGATGTGAACTTTCCAAAGGTTACAGTACACACCAATTATTTGCAAGGATCTATTCAGGAGAAAATAATTCCTCCATTTCCAGAAATATTAGTGATTGAGAAACCTATAGTTCATCTAGAGTATAACATTTTGAATGAATTAAAAAATGTTTGTATCAAAATTCCTTTATTACAAGCTATTAAGGACATACCAATCTATAGTAAGGTGATAAAGGAACTATGCATTAAACATTCAGGTAAAAAGAAAAATGAACCTCTATTAGAACACTAATCCATCATTAGTACCTTAGTTACACTAATTATTCAATTTTATTGCTTTTTAAAGCTTTAATACACTATGAGGTGGACTACGGGTGCTTAGGTGGACATATGCCATGTCAAGTTGAGGTTCTATGACCCACATGAGTGCTCTAGCCTAGTCATCCAGACACATATGTACAGCCGTAATTTTNTGACTTGGGGCGCTAGAGTGGGATTTTGCCCAAATTTGGCTTGATTTGGTGCAATTAATGTTGCATTGAGAGTCTAAACCATCCATTTTTCCACACCCACAGTGTCCAAGGTGTAATAATTTACCTAGAACACATCATCCATGCCACTTCAGCAATTCAGGGCCATTTCGAGAGATTTGGGACGAGATTGGACAACCTATGGGGGTTTTATTCCAATTTGGCAATTTTGGGATTTTTGCTCACAATTGGCTTCCAAAGCCATTCGAATCACTTATTATGTATTTATAAACCTTTTAATAATAATTTCAGAGTTATACAGTCGAAAAATATCTTGTTTCCAACTATCACTGTGTGTAATTTAACTGTAATTTGATGGTTTTTGCTGAATCTTGCACCCAAATTTGATTTGTGAACCTCACTAACACTCCTAGATTCTCCATTGGTTAGAATTACTCAATTTCTGGTTCAAATTTCTCACACCCTGTTAAAATTCATGCTATAGGAGAGATGTATGAATGTATGATAGATCAATCCCGGATTGCAAAATATGCAAATCCAGGAGCGCCAGTAGTGACTATAATTATAAATGAAACTGTCATAGATAATACATTAATTGATTTAGGATCTACTATCAATATTATTGCCACCACAGTATTAGGATTTTTACAGTTAGGACAATTTCTCTGCCCTACCCCTTCTATCCTAGAACTAGCAGATCGTACAACGGTAGAACCTGTTGGAGTCCTGGATGATATTATCGTATCAATACCATCATGGGAATACCCAGTCAACTTTATGGTCATAGAATCAAAGGATCCTTCTAAAGGACATCCTATTATCTTGGGAATACCATGGTTAGCTACTTCCAATAATTTTATAGGATGCAGGGATGGAGAGATGACGATTTCCAATGGGTTGTCTACACAGAGACTTATATTATACCCCCTAGCACAACCAATAACTGAAAAATGGTGGTGGTTAATTGGTTCTTTCAGGGATGAAGAATTTGATGATCTATCCCTCCCTAGTGATTTCTCTTGGGCACTGCAAGAGAAATCCACTGAGAATGCATTAAACCAGTTTGTCTCTTCGACAACTTGTATATATCTCCCACAGTATTTTGCTTGGTTCAGCCAGATTTTTGGAGATGAATTTCAAGAGAATATGGCTCTTTCAATGTTTATAGAAACACTTTGTGTCTTCATAATTGAAGAGCATACATGACCATATACTATACCTTGTGATTTTGGCCTTGAAATGTTTTTACATATAAACACAGGGTTAAGTGAGAATCAACAAGAACAGCTGCTTAAAGTTCTTAAAAAACAAGTTGGATCATTTGCATGGGAATACACTGATATGAATGGTATACACCCTGACGCTTGTGTTCACCACATTTACATGGATTCAATCATGTCACCTGTAAGTCATCCACAGAGGAGGATGAATCCTACTCTAAAGGATATAGTAAAAGAAGAATTACAAAAACTCCTCACTTCTGGTTTCATCTATCTTGTCTCCGATAGTAAATGGGTGTCTCCCTTAGTGGTAGTTCAAAAGAAAGTGATAGGGAAATGGTTCATTTGTGTTGATTTTAGAGAATTAAACAAAGCTACACTCAAAGATTACTTTCCTTTACCCTTTATTGATCAAGTGTTAGATACCTTGTCAGGTAAACAATATTTTTCCTTTCTTGACAGATATAGTGGTTACAACCAGATTTTAATAGCACCGAAAGATCAATATAAAACCACCTTTACATGCCCTTGGGGAACATACGCTTATTAAGTTTTTCCATTTGGCCTATGTAATGCACCTTCCACCTTTTAGTGAGCAGTCTTAGGAATCTTTTCTGATCTTATACATGACTGTGTGGAGTTATACATGGATGAATTTACAGCCTATGGTAATAGTTTTCAAGAATCCCTTGATAACCTTGAGAAGGTCTTGATCCGAGGTCAAGAAATGAATTTATCTCTTAGTCATCAAAAATGTAAAATGTTACTGACATAAGGTATAGTTTTAGGATAGCATGTTTCCTCCCAAGGAATTAACATAGATCCTGCTAAGATCGAAGTCATTGTTGGCCTTCCCCCTCCGAAAACACAAAAAGGGGTTAGAATCTTTCTTGGTCATGCAAGATATTAACACCGCTTTATTGAAAATTTCACTAAAATAGCTGCACCAATGTTTAAATTACTTACAAATTATGTAGAATTCCAGTGGACAGAGTCTTTCCAAAATGCTTTTGAAATTACAAAATCTAAACTATCGATGGCACCAATAGTTAGGGGTCATGATTGGTCCCTTCCTTTTCATATATCCACTGATGCCTCTGATACATCCATATGAGGAGTCTTGGGCCAAAAATGGGGACAAGCACCTTATGCCATCTATTTTATTAGCAAAAATTTGACCCCTGCCGAATTAAATTATACTGTTACTAAAAAGGATTTTTTGGCAATAGTTTATTCTATTAATAAATTTTGTCATTCTATTACAGGTTACGATGTTTTTGTGCATATCGATCACTCCGCCATTAGATTTTTAATGAATAAACCAATTACCAATGGTAGAGTGACCCGATGGCTTATTTTATTACAGGAATTTAACATCAATGTTATTAACCGACCTGATAAAGAAAATATAGTATCATATTTCCTTTCCCGTATTCAACGTGAAGACGGTACTAAGCCTGTTGATGACACTTTTCTTGATGAGCATCTATTTATTGTGTCTGTTCAAACCCCTTGGTTTGCAGATATTGTCAATTATTTAGCAACTGGGAAAATACCAAGTCATTTGTCCCCATATGAGAAGCGTCGTATTATAGTTCAGAGTTACAATTATTCTTGGGTTGATAATGATATCTTATGCACTGGTCGAGACCTTGAATTTCAGGTTAAAACCTTTCGTATAGTAGCACAATTAGGCATGGATTTGGATGAAGCACAGAGACAACAAATATTACATATTAATGAGTTAGATGAAATCAGATAAGATGCACTCCAAAGAACGATGTTAATACAGAATCAATGAAAAACATGGCATGATAAATTTATTAAGAAAAATAAGTTTAATACTGAAGAGTGGGCACTACTATTCAATTCATGATTTAAAATGTTTAAAGGGAAATTAACTGCCCATTGGATGGTCCCATACGAAGTAGTTACAACCTTTGACAACAAATCGGTAGAAATTAAAACAATTGATGGCTCACAAGTTTCCTTTGTAGTAAATGGACATATACTTAGGCTCCATCACCAACCAATATCTAAGCAGGGTTTTATACATAATGTTTTGCAACAAAATGAAATGGAATTAGTTGAAGGAGAAGTTATTCCTCCTCCTCCTCACCCTTAAAAAACACTTTTGGGTTCTTATCACTTGTATATATGTAAATATGTTCTTGTTTATTTGAATAAATAAGAGTCATTTCTAATAGATTGTTTGCAAGGGACTCTTTTTATTTTTATTTTATATTTGTTTTTATGAATAAATTGAATCATCTAACAAGTGGTTTTGTAGTTTGATTGCAAGTATATTATCTCTATGAGAAGATAACAAAATATTATTTGGAAAAAGGGAAGTACGCTTAAACATTTATAAGGTATCTTAACCTTTCTTAGGTTACTTTTGAAATTTGCAGCTTATACTCATAATTAAAAAAAAATATTATTATAAATCCTTTGTTTATCATACTTAACCAGTTATTCTATGATTCATATAGTTTTTTGTATCTTGATTCAAACATGTATATTCCTGATTTATTCTTTTAAACAGTTGCTTGATAAGATCCACTTTCATTATCATATTTTTCACAACCTTATCTTTCACCTATGGATTACTAGTTCATCCTATACTTGTTATCAAAACTTGTCTCTTGAGTGTTTTGGTGATAACTCGAAAGTAAGTGGAATTTTTTTCTATGGGGAACATTAATTTTTAAAAGAAGCAGGACTATAAGGTTAAAGAACAACTTTAAGTTGTTCTCTTTTGACATGATTTATGGTGAGGCTATTATAAAATTATTTACAAATTTATTTTACAAAAAATTTTGAATTATGTGTTTAGCAGGGCTTAACATGCTCTAGTACCAATCGGATTCCATATATTTAATATCATTATACAAGGAAAACCCACTGGGGTACTGAATAGGCTCGCTGGCAGTGGGTCAATTCTATGTAAAACCTTATAACAGGAAGCTCAATAAATGAAAGTAAACTCATTGGGGTACTAAACAGGCTCATTGGCAGTGGGGCTATGCTTGCATGATACCAATATAAACCCACTGGGGTAATAAATAGGCCTACTAGAAGCGGGGCAATATCAGGTAAAAGAGATCTGGTTAATACACCACTATGCACATAGTTCGTAAAACAATGTTAATATAAAGAAAATTCTTCAAATATAGATATATGTCATGGCCAATTGTTTATAATGTCATTTGAGAATGGTTTTAAGTTGGACTTTGCCTCAGACGTCTAATTTTGCATATCCCAAGGATGTCATTATCCTAGAAATGGGACCCATAGCTGTAAATCTCACAAACTACGAGGTACACTTAAAATATGTTATGATGACAGGATATCTTTTAAATGAGGCATGGCTTGATATTTTTTCCTATCATATTCTTTTGATTATATTATTTTTATTCAAGTGGTATTTCTAAGCAGTGTTCTATTTTCCATGAATATACATCTCTGAATCATTTCCATTTACTAGTTAATTTTTCTTATAATAAATAGCATGATAGAACTCTTTAATTTCTATTTTTATGGAACAATCAAATTCTTCTCTCTATATGGCTTGATGACACACCATATCTTCGGTTTGGAGGAGGAAGGATTGGGAAAATTAAATTGTTTTACTTTTCATTATTTATGACAAATCTATTTATCTCAAACAAATGATAAGTATTTTCGGGAATGTAAACAATGGAACTTGGTTATATCCTGAAGCATATTTTTATAGCAAAATTAAATATGGAAGACCATATGAAGGATCGAATGAACGTCCAAATGAAATATCAAATAGCAATCTGAATAAAGTATGGTGATATTACAACACTTATGATTAAAATCTTCTAACCAAATTTTGTTTTTGGGAAAATAGTTTTTACTTCCATATCAATATCATTTCACTATTAATAATCCTATCCTCTTACCCAATCATGCATGTAAATAATCAATCTTCTTGTTATTCAAAATTTGATTTATGATTTTTTGTTATACATTCAACCTGTCCAAAGTTTTACTTTGGACATGGTTGAATTAATTTCAAACCTTATAAATGATAAAATTGTTTTGAACCTGAGAACTGTTAAAAAAGAATGTTGAAGAACTCAATAAAGTCATTTTTAACCTTCATACAATATTCGATATGAAAGACATGCTATTTTTAAGTTACAGGTTAAAAGAGTGAAGTTTAAATCACCTCCTTCATCTGCCAAGTCGAAGGCAGCTGCTAGTTCGCCTTCTTCCTAAATTATTTTTATTTCTTTTTGCTCAGTGGGACCTGGAATTTCTCTGGTTTGGGGGAATGTTGATCCTAGATTTGTTATCAGTTTTGGCAGTTAAATTACTCATTTAAACACATGTTGTATTATCTTTTGTATATTTTATGTCACGCAGATCACTATTCAGCCTCAGGTTTGAGTGTATTTAAGGTTTAAATAAAATCCTTTTATTATTATTATTTTATGGTTTTATTAATTAAAAATGACATTATTAAAGTGCATTTGATATATTAATTGATTTGTATATTTGTTTTCAGGTTACACAATCTTTTTATATGAATTAAAAACAAATAACGCATTCAGCTTTCCATGCGCACAGCACGTCCAGCTCGTCATCCAACTCGCTGCATGAAACTCATTTGCAGGTTTCTAGGTGTTAAAACGTGTTACTGCAGACTATAGTTCTGAAGTGCACCAGCAACCAAACATTTTGTTCGTCCAAGATATACACTCATGTATCTAGCTCGCTGTCCATATCTCCGTCCAAATTGTTAACTAGACTGTGCACTATTGAAGATTGATCTCGGGCATTAAAATGTTGAAACAGTTCTGCAAATGATCTGATTCCACGTATCTAGGTAATGAAGCTCACTTCTAGATAATTTGCTAGCATGCAACCTCCTTCGCTTGCCACCACATTAACAATCCACGTGTTGGGTTCATGCATTTAACCTACTCTCTAGAAGATTCACCCATGTGTTCTCCTCTGTCCAATACCAGCCCACCTATTGCGCTAAGGAAGGATCCTGTGCATTGCACTGTCCAATCAAGACAACCAGACTCGCGCTGAAAAGGGAGGATGCTTGTGCATTGGCCTGTGATTAGTTAAAAAACTTTATGATTGACTAAATTTAGAGAGAAATCGACCACTAAAGGGTCGACTTGCTCATCTCTGTAAACAACTGTATATATCAGCCTCTACGTGAGAGCTTAGTTAGTTCGTAGTGTTATCAGTTCATGCTTTGATTTGTTGTTCTTAAGCACACTATATTTCTATTTCATCGTTTGAATAAAGAGCTATATGCTTCGTTATTAACGATTGTGTTTGAGTAGAAGTTAGCCAGGAACCACCCCTGATTACTAAGAGGGCCCCTCATCAACCAGAGGTTTCTTTTCTTGTTTGTTTCTTTCATTTTTTCTGTTGTAGCTAGTTTAATTTACAGTTTGTTTTATTATTTCATTTTTCTGTAATGCAATTTTATTTCTGAATTAGCTAGTTAACCGTGTGCATTGTTTTCTTTCACCTTTGTTTTCAGTCATTTCATTTCCAGTTTATTGTTCAGTTTATTTGCAAGTTAGATAGAATATATTGCTTTTTATCAAATTAAGTAAATTCAATTCTGTTTATTTTTGTTGTGTCATAAGTTATTAATTATGCAATTTGAATTTAGGTTATTAATATGCAATTTATTTTCATGAATTTTTTTAATTCTATTTCACTATTAAATTTGCTTAATAAGTAGGTTTACATATTGCCTTTATGCATTAGATTTACGGCTGCATGAATTCAGTTGAAGATTAGCTCATTTAGGTTAGTTTTTATTATTTTAACTGTGTAGACTATCATTCAGACAGCCTGTTTAGTCTGTTATTTAGCCACCCCTTTCAGACCCATAGATCAGTCTGTCATTCAGCCCACGATTTTACTACTGTATTGTTTTTTGTTCATGCCTTTTGGATTGATTTATTCATTTGGATGTGAAATTTAGTGTTAAATGTCTTATCTTTAGTATGTTTGTAGGTTGTTCCTTTTAAATTGTGTTATTGTTGAAATAAATTGTAGGACAAAACCTAAAGATATTTCTTTTATTAAGTTTTCTACTTGCATCTTTTATTAAGTTTTTTTTATTAAGTTTTCTACTTGCTTATAAGTTAAGTCTTCCTTGCACCCTAGTTTCCCATTTGAATAGTTTGTTGTTGATTGTGTCTTTTTCAGTTTAAAGTTATAAAATAAATTATCAATTGTTTAGTTTATTATTTTGTCTCCATTTAATTACCATAATAAATGCATCCTTAGGAGTTTGACTTAGTTTTTTATTTTGAAAGATCTTTCGATCTTTTGTTTGTTAAAATATTTACACGACACCCTCTACCTTCGCATATATTTTGTATCAACTCTAAGCCTACCAACCCTAGTCGATAATTAAATATTAGGTGAATTAATCTAGACATTATAACACCAAACACTCATATGACAAATATGTATATGTTGTTGTGCAATCTCTCAAGAAATGGAGACATTGATTGATGCCTAAAGATTTTGTATTATATTATGATAATCATGCTTCACAATTTATAAATAGTAATCCTAAATTGAATCAAAAGCATGCTAAGTGGGTGCAAATTTTATTGAACTTTACCTTTGTGATAAATCATACAATTGAAAAATCTAATAAAGTTGTTGATGCTTTAAGCAGAGTAAGTTTTCTCTTGCAGGAGATTAAGGCCAGTACTTTGGGATTTGAAAATTTGACTGATATGTATATGGAAGATGTTGATTTCAAAGATGTATATGCAGCCTGTGAGAATCCATTTAACCATAATATAAGCTAATGGTTAGAATACATGTTATAGGAAGGATTGCTATTAAAAAATAGTAAGTTATGTATTCCAAAGTGTTCTATGAGAGAAAATTTGATACAGGAGAAACAAAGTGGAGGTTTGTCAAGACATTTTTGATGGGATAAAACATTTGCTTAGGTAAGTACTTTCTATTTTTGGCAAGGAATGCAACATGATGTAAATAAATTTGTTGAAAAATTCAAGATATGTCAACATTCCAAAGGGAGAAGACAAAATACTAGATTATATCAACACCTACCTGTTCCAACTAGGCCTTGGGATTACATCAATATGGATTTTGTTCTGGGATTTCCTAGAAATCACAGGGGAAATGATTCGATTTATGTTGTAGTGGATAGGTTTTCAAACATAACTCATTTTATTTCTTGTAAGAAGACCAATGATGCAACAAACATTGTTAACTTATTCTTTTCAAAAATTGTGAAGTTGTATGGTTTACCTTTAAGCATTGTGTCTGACAAGAGTACTAAATTTGTTGGTCAATTTTGGAGAACTTTATGGAGGAAGCTGGGTAACAATCTCATTTTTGTCTCTTCTTATCATCCTCAGACTGATGGTCATACTGAATTGGTTAATAGGAGTTTGGGAAACATACTGATCAGTCTTGTGTATGAAAATCCGAAGCAGTGGACTTAGCTCTTGCTCAAGCTCAGTTTGCTTATAATGATTCGCCTAACAGATGTACAGGTATAATTTTTGTTCATATTGTACATGGAATGAACCTAAGAGGAGTATGAGAACTTATAAATTTGGGAGGACAACAAATAAGAAGTGCAGATGGTGAGAATTTTGCATCTAGTATGCATGAGCCACAAGAAGATGTGAAGAAGAAATTACAGGAAAGTGCACGAAAATACAAACAGAGAGCAGGTATGAAAATAAAGGAAGTTAATTTTTTGGTTGGAGATTTAATAATGGCCTATATTAGGAAAGAGAGGTTTCCTAAGGGAACCTAAAATAAATTGAAGATTAAAAATATTGGACCTTGTAAAATTCTAATGAAATTTTCTGCAAATACCTATAAAATAGAGCTTCTTTCTAATCTTATAAATTTCTCCAATTTTTAATCTTTCAAATATATATATCCTTTTAAATATTTAGGTGTTTATGAAGAAGAAACAACTTTAGGTGGAGATGGTTCCTCTATAGTTTTGCAAGGACCATTACCATAGAAGGAACGACCCCAAATTGAAGCTATCATTGAAAAAAGGATTTCAAGGAGTCCCAAGGACAGGGATTATTTTCAATATTTAGTCAAGTTGAAGGATCAACCTTATGAAGTTGCAGTGTGGATGATAGTACTGGATATTTCCAAGTACCATGTACACCCTAAAGACTTATTGAAGAATTCTTTTATTCCTGCATAGTATGATGCAGGAGCATCGAGACAAAGTCCTATGTTTGTTGAATAAGTAGTCAATGTTGTTTTTGCATTTCCATGTAATAAAATTATAGAATGATAGGGTTAGTTATTAGGATTTATTTTGATTGTAATAAATGGAAATTTTCCACTATTTTCCTCAAATAGTGTAATAGGATGGTTTAGTTGTATATTTCCTTTCTTAGGGGTTCATATCATGTTATTCGGATCTGACAGGTTGATGAAGCTCTATTTAAATGTAGTTGATCTAATATATAAGAAGGAATAAGGGAAATATAATAGAGATTATGTAATTGTTTTGGTTCATTGAATGAAGAACAGAGTTTTAAAATCTCTATGTGTGTTTTCATGTATTTGATGTCTTCCTCAATAGCAAAAAAAAATGATTTTAATCTCTTTGAATGGTCCAACAAAACATTGAAGAATCCCAAAAACGTAGATTCGTTTCCTCATCATGAATTAATCATTCAATGGATCAATTCGACTATTATAGTATAATCCAAGAATTAGTGAAATTCAGCAGACAAATGGTGCTGGTTAATTTTCACAAAGGACAAGTGAAGATCTGCAAGTGTGAAGGCGAGATCTACAACCCACAACATATCTGTAACATGGTTTTCACCATGCTTTTTGAGGAACACCATAAATGGAAAGACATAATATGGTTTTGGGTGTCTTCACCCACCTTTCCCTCGAACTTTGGTATGTCTGAACGAAGTTTGGCTGGCATGGGAGGCCAATGAGGTTTATGACTAATGGGGTCATTCGTTATCCTATCCAAATATGGAAAGTTAAGACAAGCCATAAATGGTAGGTTAGACCCAAGGTTGGTGCGGGATGGGCCGACAATGACGTCGATTTTGTAGAATTATGAATTCCATGCATGACTAGGGTTATATGAGGTTGAATTCCCATAGCAAGGATCTCAGAATGGTCATTGAAGGGCCACTTCCCCTAGGTAAATAAGGTGGTACCATAGGATGTGCGAGGGAAGGATCCCATCGTATGGCCGATAGATATCATAGAATCATGGGGATAGTGGGGAGACTAGAGAGACCTATGAAGAAGTGACGCTTCCTCATTCGAACCACAATGGATTTTGGTTTTTGTATTAATATTGGTTCCCCAAAATGGGTGAGATACAAAGAATTTGTGGCATGTATATGGACAAGGAGGGTATACCCATTCTCGTAACAATGCCAAAAGAATAAATAATGGGATCAAGGCGCAAAAATATTGGAGCCGATCAATACATATACAACTGATGTTACATAATGGTGGCCTCAATGAGAGGTTAAATATCCTACTAATCTGAAGAACTAATACATAGGAACAATGGCATTTTCTTGGAATGCAATATCTTTGTAACTTGTGCTCTACTAATAGCTGGAGGGATTCTATGATGAGGATTCAAAATATCTGTGGTACAATATGCCGCATCAATAATGGAGCTACATAAAAGCACTGCTCTAGGGATTTTGAACATTGTTTCCAACACAACCCAGAAATCACAAGGGACACGACCCTATTTAAGTACCATCATAGACTCACTAATGTGATAGAGTCAAGTGACGACTGAGGTCTTCAATCAAATACTGCACTAACCAATACCCTATGCAAATCTCAACGATGTGATGATGTAGCTGAAGTAAAGCACGTGAGACACAACCATCCTAAGAGGCTCTAATGACTCCTCTCGAGTGTTAGATTTTATCATTCAAGCTAGCATTATGTTAGGATCTTTAACTGAGAGAATAACAAGTACAACAATCAAACACAAGAGACAATGAACACTATGTTTTTCCTTGGGGAAACCATAAATGGAGAAAACCCCGCAACTTCCTCAGAGATAGAATCAGCACCAAAAGTAAAACCCCAAAATAGTAAGATGATCTCCCGATAGTAGTAACCTCTTTCTTCCTAGCCCCAGTGTCTTCTTCTTCCTCAGCTATGCACTACTACTGAGTGTGAGTGAGTGTGTACTAAATAGACAGGCTAGCTCTCTATTTATACTAATTCTCGACATGACTAAACTCTACTAGGGCTGAATTATCTAGGAGATTCTAATAACCCTAGTGCCCCAGAACTACGGGGACTTTAACCCTTGATCAATAGAAGGGTTACCCACAATAACTTCACATGACTTGTTTACATTATAGAACCTTTCGATAGGAACATCGGGGCATGACATTACTCAAGTAAATTACAAATACATCCTGGAATAAACATCAGGTTACAATACATAACAAATACAAGTGAATACATTTCGAAGTTACATATACATCGACACTCCCTCTTAACTAAGAAGGTATTCTCTTGACACAATTTTTCAGCACAAGTCTTCTTCTCTGTATCATCTAGGTCATCATCAAGTTCTCATCATATTGATCTTCAAGTCATCTTCATCTGGATCTGGATCATCACTGGATCTGGATCATCATCACTAGATCTATATCATCACTCGATGTGGATCATCATGGGGTCATCATCACTGGATCTAGATCATCACTCGATGTGGATCATCATGGGGTCATCATCACTGGATCTAGATCATCACTCGATATGGATCGTCATTGCTGGATCTAGATCATCACTCGATCTGGATCATCTCGAAGACATCATAACTCGATCTGAATCATAGCTTGATCTGGATCATCATTGGGTCATCATCATATGTGATATCTCATGATTCTTCTCATCACAGGAAGTTCTACAGAGCTAGCCATTTCTCATGTTGGTTGTAGGCCTACCTCCTTGTAGGTATTTGGTATCCCTTATATTTAACCTTAAGTTAGAATGGCCATCACTCACATATAACCTTGACTGGTCAGAAAGGCATAGCACTTACATATGACCTTGACTCATCATAAAGGCACTCAGTACTAGACTGAGGGTTCCTGGTAACTGATTAGGTGCCTCCATTCAAAGAATGGCAGTAGCCCTTACATCTGACCCTAAGTCAGAATGGCTAGCACTCACATCTGGCCTTGAATCGTCAGAAAGGTGGTAGCCCTTACATCTGACCTTAAGTCAGAATGGTCAGCACTCACATCTGACATGGAAGGAAACAATCCTCTCACCATGACAAAATGGTGGTAGCCCTTACATCTAATCATGTAGGAACCAATCCTATAGTCACATCAGAATGGTCGGCACTCACATCTAACCTTGAATCATTAGAAATGTGGTAGCCCTTACATATGATCATGTAGGAACTAATCCTATAGTCACATCAGAATAGTCGGCACTCACATTTGACATGGAAGGAAGCAATCCTCTCACCATGACAGAATGGTAACAATCCTTATATCTGATCAAGTGGGAACACATCCCTCAATCACATTGGAATGCCCATGCACTCACATCTGATCATGTAAGACTACATCTTACAATTGTATCAGAAAGGCCGTTAGTCCTAGACTGAGTATTCCTGGTAACTGACTAGGAGCCTCCATTCCAAGAATTGCAATAGCCCTTATATCTGATCATGTAGGAACCAATCCTACAGTCATATCAGAATGGCTCAACACTCATATCTGACATGGAAGGAACTAATCCTCTCACCATGATAGAATGGATTAGCCCTTACATCTGACCTACTCGTCAGAATGGCTTATGGACTCATCACTTCCCCTTAGAAGCGACCTCAATTTGGAGAACACCAAGCTTCTCCTTGAAGTACTCAAACTTCACTCTAGCCAATGGCTTCATCAACACATCAGCTATCTGTTCGTCCATCGCAACATATTGTAGCTTCACTGCTCCCCTATGCACCATATCCTTGATATAGTGATACTTTATCTCAATATGCTTCGACTTGTCATGGAACACTAGGTTCTCCGACAACTTCACACAACTCTAGTTGTCACAATGTATACAAGTAGCATTCATATGGAGATCAAATAATTCTGACGGTATCTTCCTCAACCATATTTCTTCACAACTAGTTGAACAAGTTGCGACATACTCTGCTTCAACTGTACTCAGTGCCACAAAGGATTGCTTCCTGCTAAACCAAGAGACCACACCTGATTCCATACTGAAACAACATCCTAAAGTGCTCTTCCTATCGATGGCACTCCCTACCCAATATGAATCAACATAACTCTCTAGGTTAATCTTCTGATTCGCATCATACTTGAGCCCATAATCAACTGTACCCCTCAGGTACCTCAGAATATGCTTTACAACAATCAAGTGAACATGTCTCGTATCTATCAAGAACTGGCTCAAGGTGTTCACAGCAAAGCAAATATCTAGTCTCGTGTTCTTTAGGTACATCAAGGACCCAATCATCTAATGATACATAGTGGCATTAGATGCTTCTGATGAAGCATCACTCAATAGCTTTATGTTTGATGCCATGGGTGTGGTCATGGCCTTGTAATCCATCATCACGAATCTCTTCAGAATCTCTACTGTATATTTCCCTTATCCTACAGAAATCCCATCTACACTCTTCCACACCTCCATGCCTAGAAAATAATGCATCATAACCAATTGCTTTATTTCAAACTCAGCAGCAAGCTTTCTCTTCGTATCAGCAATCAACCCATCCATACCTGTTACAAGCAGATCATCTACATACAGTAGGAGCATCACTGGGTTGACATCTACAACCTTGTAGTAAAGGTTGGAATCTGCTTTACTCTTGGTAAATTCCAAACTAGATAGAAAGCTATCAATTCTGCCGTACCATGTCCTGGGTTCCTGTTTCAAACTATACAAAGCTTTCTTCAATCTACATACATGAGACTTCCTGTCATGTGTCTCAAAACTGAGTGGCTGCTCCACACACACTTCCTCTTCTACTACACCATTCAAGAAAGCAGTCTTGACATCCATTTGGTGTATCTTCCATTTCATTACTACAGCCAGAGCAAGTACTGATCTAATGGAAGTGTATCTGGCTACAGGTGCAAAGGTTTCTTCATAATCTATTCCTTCTTTTGGGGAGAAACCACGAGCAATAAATATTTCTTTATATTTCTCTATGCTACCGTCTACAGCATGCTTGATCTTGTAGATCCATTTGAAAGTTATAACTGACTTCCCTTCTGGTCTTGGGACAACATCCCAAACATCATTCTTCATTATCGATTGATACTCTTTGATCATAGCATCCTTCCATTCTTTCCGTTCTACTCCTTCTTCATAATTGGAAGGTTCTTTATCGATGAAATCACATAGTAATGCTACATACCCGGAGCAGGATCTGGTCCTCTTTCTTTCTTTGTGATTCTCTTTTGGAGCCCCATATCTTTTCGCACCTTGGATAGCTTCTCATACCCAAGTAGGTTTCCTCTAATGAGGATTCTTCTCTGGAGGTGGATCTACAGGTTCATGAGCTTCTTCAAATTCTTGATCTTCTTCTTGAGCTTCTTCATTCATGGTTGTATCATGAATTCTGGGTACTTCTGCTTCTACAGGTTCTTCAGCAGGTCTCTTTCTAGATTTGTTGTAAGCTAAGTCTTCTTCAAATGTCACATCCCTACTGATGTCAATCTTCTTGAATCCTAGGAAGTATAGCCTATAAACCTTCGAGCTTTCAGAGTATCCCACAAATATACCCTTCTTTCCTGAAGGATATTATTTAGTTCTCTTCTCTTTTGGAATGTGTATGTACACTGGAAAACTGAATATTCTGATATGCTTTACTTCTGGTTTCTTTCCAAAGAAGAATTCTTCGGGAGTCTTGTTCTCGAGTACTCTTTGTGGAGTACGATCCTATACATACATCTTTGTTCTGGCAGCTTCTACCCAAAGATGCATAGGAAGATCTTGATCATGAAGCATAGCTCTTGAAGCTTCCATGATAGTTCTATTCTTCCTTTCTACAATCCCATTTTGTTGTGGATTATAAGGAGTGGACAAATCCCTCTTAATCCCTGACTCTTTGCATAACTCTTTGAATTCATTTGATGTGAATTCTATGCCATTATCTTATCGAAAGGTCTTGATCTTCTTTTATGTGTGATTCTCGATCAAGGATTTGAATTCCTTGAACTTGCTGAATACTTCATCTTTGTTCTTCATGAAGTAAATCCATGCCTTCCTAGAAAATTCATCAATAAAAGAAACATAATATACATACCCTCTTAGTGAGCTTGATGACATTGGACCGCATACATCGGAGTGGATGATTTCCAATATTCCTTTTGCTTTGCTTTCGCTACTTGTAAATGTTTTCTTTGTATTCTTTCCTTTCACACATCCTTTGTAAGACCTTCAACAGCTTTTCTTGCAAGTGGTAGTGCTATGTAATGCACATGTGCAAGCCTTCTATGCCAAAGTTCATTTTGCTCTACTGTGTCATGGACCAAGGTTTGTTCTGGATGGCCCTTCAATTTGTATAGACCTTGTTCTTGTTCCCCATTCACTACTGCATCATTAATAGTCTTTCCCTTTGGCCACATGATAACTTGGCCATCTATAAATGCAACTCACATTCCTTTTGCATCTAATTTAGATATGGAGAGAAGGTTCTTCTTGAGTCTTGGTACAAACAATACATATTGCATCTTCATAGACTTTCCAGAGTCTAGCTTATAGGAGGATTCCCCACTACCTTTTATTGGATATTGGTAGTCATCTCCAAGTTTCACCTTGTGAGGTGATTCATGTTCTGAAAGTTTTACAAAGGACTCTTTGAATCCTGGCATATGTTTGGAAGCCCCACTATCTATAAGCCAATCATTGCTTCCATGTGTGATGTTTCCCATGAGAGCAGAAATCAAGACATATTCTTCATCACTTGAAGAGTCTTCACTTTCATATCTGGTTCTCTTCTTGGATGGTTCATCATCCTCTATAGCATGAGCATGATGTCTTCTTTTGTTTCCCTTTTTCTTATTTTTTGTTTTACGACAATATTTTGCAAAGCATCCTACTTCATCACATGTATAACATCTACTTCTAGACAAGTCTTTTCTAGAGTTAGTTTTAGAGAAATGCTTACCTCTAGAGCGATGAGAACTTCTTTTGTTTTTATTAGAATGAAATGTGAGGGCTTGATATTAACTTCTCATATTTTCTTCTTGATCTGCTATCCAAGATTCTTCTTGAGATCATTCTTCCCATAGTCTACTAAACTTGAATAACTTCTTTCTGGAACATATCCCTTGAATAAAGGAGTCCCATGATCCAGGGAGACCATTCAAGGAGGTCATATCAACCTCTACATTCTCCACTTCTTCTTCTACTGCTTCCAATTTTTCCTTGATCTAAGAGACCCTTGTAAAGTAAGACTGGATGGTCTCAGCATTCTGGATCTTTACATTCTTCAATTGGTTTCTCAGATTCATCTTCTGGTTCATGTTCTTCCCTTCAAACAATTTGGTTAGGGCATCAAGCATCACTTTAGGTGTCTTTAGGGAGTACACCTGTGGTATGAGGTGATCCTTGATTGAATCAACAATGATCCTCTTTTCCAAAACCAGCTTCTTCTTGTGTAAGGCCTTAGTCTCATCTCCCTTTGGAACTGGAACCTCCTCATTGATATAGGAGTCCAACTCATTTTCTTCTAGGACCAGGGAGATCCTATTCTTTTAGGCTCGAAAGTTATCAACTCCCTCAATATTTTCATCAAGCTTGGTATCATGAGACATCTTAACTGAGAACCTCAAATTGAAATACAAAAGATTTAGATCTTACCAGTTCAATATGTCAGATTTGGATTTGGAGCTGAAATTCTACAGTGCTAGTTCAAGAGAAGATTAGGGTTTTTCTTTTTCAGAGTTCTATCCAACCAAATGCATTGATCTTGATTCCTTACTTTTATTTTTAGGAGGATATCAATCTAGGCTTGGGATCACTGAAAAATTCCACTTCTATGGAAAGCCCTAATTTTCGGCAATAGTGTCGAGTCCAAAACTGAAAAACCTTAGAATTGGATTTTGCTTCAACAGAAATATGTGCCCTAAGGAGGAGACTTATTCCAAACTTCTTTTTTTGAAAATATGTGTAGAGAGATACACAAAGTAGGAATCCCTGGTTCCCGCAGCTGCACAACGTTTTCTTCTTGGGTTATCTTTGATACCATGTTAGATTTTATCATTCAAGGTAGGATTATGTTAGGATCTTTAACTGAGAGAATAACAAGTACATCAATAAAACAAAAGAGACAATGAACACAGTGTTTTTCCTTGGGGAAACTATAAATAGAGAAAACCCTGCAACTTCCTTAGAGATAGAATCAACACCAAAAGTAAAGCCCCAAAACAGTAAGATGATCTCTCGATAGCAGTAACCTCTTTCTTCCTAGACTTAGTGTCTTCTTCTTCCTCAGCTATGCGCTACAACTGAGTGTGAGTGAGTGTGTACTAAATAGAGAGGCTAGCTCTCTATTTATACTAATTCCTGACATGACTAAACCCTACTAGGGCTGACTTCTCTAGGAGAGTCTAATAACCCTAGTGGCCCAGAACTGCGGGGAATTTAACCCTTGATCAATAGGAGGGTTACCCACAATAACTTGACATGACTTGTTTACATTATCTAACCTCTTTATAGCAACATCGGGGCATGACATGACTCAAGTACATTACAAATACATCTCATAATAAACATCAGGTTACAATACATATGAAATACAAGTGCATACATTCTGAAATTACATATACATCAACATCGAGTGGTCCAAATAACTCATCAGTAAGGTGAATGAAACTAGGATACAAGGACCTCTGGGTCTATGCTCTAGAATAGATGTGTTGATATCGATAGAGGGAGACCTACAACTAATCAAGGCAATAGTGTTTCCTTAATGAGAAGCACAAGGGGGATAATCAAAGACGTGGGACAATCTTGGGATTGGAACACTGAATGGGAACAGGGGCAAGGGAGCATGGGGGGGATCAAACTTCATTTTTTCATAGTAATGAATGCAGGGTTGACCTGGGAGCAAATGAAACTGACTCATGGGAGAGGGATCATAGTTGTAATACTGGGAAGATAGAGTTGCAAATGGAAAATGTTGACGGAGGTAACTGGACCAGTGATATCCAGGGGATCCAAGGAAGACTCATCACAGAATACTGTGAACAAAAGTGACCCAAAGGGGGAAAGCTTCCAAACTGTTATATATGGGGTGGTGTCGAAAGACACCATGATGACACGATCTCATGGATTTTTATCAAGCCTAATAAAGTAATTGCTCGATGGTGTTTTAATTTTTAGAGAGTCTGGAAACAAGAAGAAGAATCCAGTGTGGTCTCTTTTTCTTGTAGTCTCATGAGTCTGAAAAAAGGATAGAAGTGTGTGTAGGAGAGCTCTCCCGACCTTTGGGGAAGGAATACTTCTTTATCATTGCTAGTACAATCAAGGAGCACACCACTAGAACAAAATCCTAAGTATCTAGGCTAGGCACAAAAATACACCTTCCAAAGGAGAGTCTGGGATGATGAGGGCCCATAAGTAACCAGTGAAGGGAGAATTCTGGTTACCAAGGGTCTGCAATACAATCGCTTTGGGGAAAGAATTTGAATCACCAACTTCTTTTCCAAAGATATGCACGTAGTTTCCTCCCATGTCTTCCATGGGTACAATGGAAATAACCTCCATCGTCACTCATGCAGAAACCTAAAGGTCAATATATGAAGGATACCAAAATCACAAAGAAGGTCTGGTGGAACAGTCATGAGTCCAGCTGATGCGCATCAAAAAAGTAGCTTATCCTGAAACTCAAGCAGTACCAGGAACTACACAAGGCCAAAAGGAGGTTCTGGGTGAATTGCCAAACACATAGTAGCTCTAGTGTATGCTCGACCGAGTGTTCAAGCAGTATCTCCGCAGCTCAATATTGCATGTCCTCATGATTGACTCTTGTGTGAGAGGATCTTTCTGGTTCACTTCTTCATAAATTTAGATTTCCTGAGAGAAATTCCATTATGTTTGAGTTTAATAATTTTTGGGTAGTTTAGAGATAACACTAACCCAAAACACTATCCTAGGCTAGTTTATGTCATCCCTATAAAGAAAACTTACTAATATGTTTTAAATTTTCAACGTTCTTTTTAAGGGATTTTGATTACTCAAAGGTAGTTGTGATGAAAATAATGATGTTTTTGACTTGAAAGCGAACACAACATGACAAATGTGAAAGAGATTCAAAATGCAAAACTTTTACTTCTCTTTTCTTTTCAAGACTGAAAATGGAGGTCACAAAAGAAAGATCTCTTTTTGTATTTTCAAAAAACAAAGATATGCAATGCACCTAAGCCTAATTACCCTATCCTAAATGCATATAAATAAAATATTTGTTCTTTTTACATTTTCTTTTATTAAGGAAAAGGAAAACAAAATACAAACAAGTGCATGCATATGTTGCAAAGCAAAGAAAAAGTACTTATGTACTATGTCCACAAAATAGACCTTGGACTTCCCTAAAGTATGGTAATATCTCTCTTAGGAGGAAGAACTGCATAAGAGAACACGACAACCACTTTTGGCATAAGGATCTTGACCAACAAGACTGAAGAAGACAACAATCATAAGGCTACTAATTTCAGGTTATAACTATTAATAGATGCTAATCAATACTATACACAACAAGGTCATGACAAGAAAGGAGGTGAGCCACATAGAATTTTAAGCCCTTAATGATGGAACAGTACCCATATAGTGTAGTGCATTACCCGATATATTATGGTGCATTACACATTAATTATTTTTTCTTGGGTATATTAGTTTTTATTGTGTACCTTTGTCTCCTATATATAGGAAGGAGATATTCTCATTTTAGTAATCATCATATATTGTCTTGTCTTGGATACACATTGTTATTTATATCCGTTATTCATTATTAAGGCATAGATTACTTAGTTTTTCTCTATTTCTGCTATTTTTATGTTATTTATGGGACTTGGTTGAATAAAAAAGAAAGAGACATGCCCAAAGGCTTCAGAAAATGTTTTAAAATCAAGATAATATCACTTTCAAAAGGATACACCACTTCCTAGAAGTCTTACACAAACAAGGGAATAAGGAGGACCCTGTAGAATGCAACTATACCCCCCCCCCCCCCCAAACCAAACCAGAAAATGGAAAAACATTGATTTGGAAAAAAATGCATGTGCACTATAGTGCACATATCATGTGACATATAGGTAGGACTACTTTTCAGTTGCATGTACCACAGGAAAATGCTACTATGCAGTGTAAAAGTCACTTGTCGGTGGTGGAAGGCACAAAAATGTGAAAAACATCCCCAAAACAGTAGGGAATATGTCTACAATGGCTTAAGGATTGTTCTTAACCTAGAAGAAAGACTCAAACCTTCAATTCCACCATAAAAAATATACAAGGATACCCTAAAGCATACAAGGAATCCCTAATAAAGTCACCATTTTTGTTTTAAAGGAATTGATCATATGGATAGGGTTGAGGCAATCAACTTACTAGGGGTTTACAAACTAATATATAAATCTCTGCTAGTGTAATTTTAAACAAGAGTTCAAGAGTTATGAGGGTTCAGACCTTATGAATTGAAGGTTTATTCAAGCTTTCTCTTTATCCCTCCATTTGCTCTCTAATCAGGGAACCTGCAAAACAAATTCAAACCATTCTCAAACTACCTTGATGACATACAAGATAATGATAGTCAAAATGACATGAAACCCTAATCTCAAAAACATTAATATATGATAAAAAATTAAGAAATACGTAGTGATTTGGAAATGGAAGAAAATAAAATATTTAGTAATCACTAGAAGAGTACAATATATACCTTCTTATTATTCAAGACACCTCATGAAACCTTCAAACTGGATCTCCTACTTCTCTCCTCCAAGATTCTCAACCTCCAAGCTCTATAACAAGGGTAGATAGCAGGTAGGGCATAGGTGAGGGGGATTAGAGTCCAAATTCTTCTCGCATAAAAATACCAAAGGATAATTCCGCTTTCATGGTCCCCTCTCCCTCTCTTATATAGAAAATTGAAGAGTTAGGGTCGAGGATGGGGCAATTACAATTGAGGAGGCAGTTCCAAAACCACCCAAAAGTTTATTTTTATATTTTTTGATAAGTTTTTAGGGTATACGCAAGAGCAACACTAACAACCCACATATGCAAAGTGCAAAATGCAAGTACAAAAATGACGACTTGCATTTTTTTCAAACAAATTGCATTTTTAGGGTTTTTCCAGGGGTTTTGATGAGTTGGTTTGGTCCAAAAACATGTTCCTTCACCTCCTATGAATCCAGTGGACCATAAAATAGGTAAACAATTGCTACAGAAATCCCAATATGGACCTTCCATCCACGAGTCTCCTTTGGGTGACTGGAAATAGCCATCATGAAGTGTTGTCATGTGACCAACCATGTAAGTGTCATCACAGATGAAGAAGTGGATATTTTTTTATATAACACCTTGAGCCTTCCAGCCTTGGCCATTTCTTGATGGACTGATGAGATGAATTCCTCTTCATTGATCCACTATCCGTTCCACTATTGATATATTCTAAGACACATTTCACTTCATTTTGTAAGTGGATAGATCTTTGCAATACCTTATGGTTCATTTATTTTTGATGCTTTAATAGCTTGAGCATATCCCAAGATTTTCTTGGGTATTGGAAATTGTTCAAAGAATTTTTTTATCCAAATCAAATATATTCTGGTCTTCTACCATGGTCAATGTGCACTTCAAATTGTAATAGCTGCACCCAATTAGTTTAATGTTCACTTGTAAAATTTTCTATTGCAAATCTTTTTGTCGAATCATAACATA
The DNA here is from genome assembly GCA_001517045.1 of Pseudotsuga menziesii. NCBI lineage: Eukaryota > Viridiplantae > Streptophyta > Pinopsida > Pinales > Pinaceae > Pseudotsuga > Pseudotsuga menziesii. The sequence goes on along the minus strand of LPNX010074910.1, from coordinate 58,517 downwards.
AGCATGAAAATTAGTTAATTACTTGCTCAATTTACTTGGAAGGTTGATGCTTTATCTAAAATATGTTTGAACACTTATTCTTTCCCAACATATAGATGAACCCAATCATCTTAATTCTTTCACGGGAATTCAATGAATTAAACATTCATGGTTTACTTCAAGCAAATTAAACAAAACCAACTTTTAGTTGTAACATGCATTCAACCATTTTATATTTATAGAATGCAACCATGAAAAAAATAAAGAGAAGAATAAGAGATTTCTCCCTCTTAGTCTTGTTCCAATTTGGAGCCCCATAGTTATGGTTCCATGCTCCTTGGCCTCTTTCACTTCAAGTATGAATTCTTGAACCATTCATTCCTCAACTTGGTGAAGACATTTAATGTATAACCTTTTACCAAGGCTTCACAACCAAGGAACCTCCCATGGTCTCCCTACAACACCTTAATTTCTATGACCATTGAAATTCCAATAGCACCATTTTCCATTGCTACTCATTTTAATATTTCTAGGACATTCACGTGTCCAATCCATCCTTAGGATCCCTTCAAGATTCTTCCTTCTAGCATTACCTAGGTTTTAACAAGGAAACAATTATGTATGAGCTTGATTGCCATAAAAATTATCCTCTTCAGGATTGACATATACTCATGAAATTTATAGCAAATGAATTAGAAAGTACATGATAACAAAATACTTATCTATATGAGTTCCTTCACATTGTTCCACATATGTCCTTCTTCACTTTAGAATCCTTGTATCACTTGTATATGTAATAGTGAATGTTTAGCCAGAAGCTCGATTCATAAGAAGAGAGAAATTGAAGATCAAGCTCTTACCATTCAAAGAAGATCCCTCAAGCGATGAAGAATATGAAGAACTCAATTCTTGAAGAACCCCTTATCCATCTTATCATTTGGATAAGAAATGATGATTTCATGAATGAAGAAGATGATGAAGCAGAATGATCAAGAAGGAGTCTATCCACGAAACAAATAAAAGATAAGTATTCAATTTTCATTTCATGATATTGTTTTGTATTCAGTTGATGTGTTATGCATGATAGATTGTTTGCATTAATGATAATATACTACTAATATGCATGCGATGGGTAAGTAGCTCATGGTGCTATACAACTCTCCATTGCTACTTATCTAGAATGAAACCTCTTTGCTGACATATTGGATTAGTGCACAATCTCAATGATGTCATGGTAGAGATGGAAGGAATCTAGAAAGTTTCCGTGAGATATGGATGAATGTTGTGTTGGCTAAATAGTTGCATGATGCATAAGAATTTGTCGTTATGCATATGCTTTATGAAATAGTTCTAACCATGAAACTTGTGCATTCGAATTGTAGGAAAGGTCCTGTACAACCACCAACAAGAAAATAAGGATGAGACTTGTTCCGAAGAACAAGTGATGACAATTCAATAAACTTGAATCTGAAGCTCCCAAGGTCAGAGACATCGTGACATAAGAAAGAGCTTCAGAGAGCGGTAGATCCACCTCAAAGGATGAAGAACACCATGGGTACGAGATATAACTCAAGATGAAGAAAAGAATGGAGAGACTTCCAAACCAAATTAAGAGGCCTCAGACACACTCTAGTTGTGTAACACAGTTAGGTGACATCATTGATGCTAACATTTTTCAGCTATGAAAGAAGCTATGATCAAAGAGTAACAATTGATCATGAGGAATGATGTATACAATATGGTTTCGAGACATAAAGGGAAGTACGTAGTATCTTCCGTATGGATCTTCAAGAACAAGTATACAAATCAAGGTTTGTGATTTACCTCAGAAAGAATAGACTATGACATGACATACTCTATTGACAAGTATATATCAAGCATAGAACCACCTGTATAGAATGAAGAGGGAAGATGATACTCCACTTCAGGGGGAGTGACTATAGAATATATCTGAGTTCGACATGGTACAACATGATGGACAGCTTCCTGATGGATTAAGACTTTACCAAGAGTAAAGTGATATCCAACCTTAAAGGTTGAATTTAGAAGACTAGGATATGTTGATGGCCTGACAAGACGAACTCATGGAAGATGTTATGATGAGAGAATACTAGAATGATGTTTGGGATATAGTACTCAAACCCGAAAGTAAGAATGTGGTATCTTCCAAATGGATTTGCAAGATAAAATATGTTGCTAATAGAAGTAAGGAAAGACTTGTGGCTAGAGGTTTCTATCAGAAAAAGGGAATTAATTTTGAAAAGACACTCACTCGAGGAAGAAAGGTACACTTCCTTCAGAACTATCATGGTAGTTTCTTCCATGATGAAATAAAGATAATCCTTCCTTAATGGTATGATTGAGGAAAATTTTTACATCGAATAGTCACAAGGATTTAAATTTGAAGATAGATGGACTCACATATGCAAGTTAAAGAAGGTCCTCTATGGCCTAAAGTAAGCTCCCAGATCCTAGTATGGAATAATAGATAGTTTCCTAATGAGTGTGGGTTTTGTCAAGAGTAAATTTGATTTTAACCTTTAATACAAGGTTGTAGAAGATGAACCTATCATCCTACTACTATATGTGGATGACTTATTCCTGACAGGGAATGAGAAACAGATTATGGAAAGAAAGAAGAAACTAGCAGAAGAATTTGAGATGAAAGAGCTTGGGTTAATGTGTTATTTCCTAGGTCTAGAAGTATGGAAAAGTTCAGAAGGAATTTTTCTCAACCAGGGGAAGTATGCAGTAGAGATATTGAAAAGATTCAATATGTTGGAATGCAAAGCCTTGGTCGAGCTTCTTATTCTTCTTTCCAAGCTAGCACTTTGATCTGGGTCAATGGAAGGGAGTTGCACCATAACCATTTCCATTATAGGAAATAAAGGATAATTCTATGCTCGAATTCCCCTTCCTGGGAGCTATTGTTTCCCTTAGGCCAAGACCCACTTAGAATTAACCTTGTGCTCTTGGCTTCCTCATCCAGCACATGCCTCACAGACATAATTTGTCTTATCATGGAATACATTTCCAAAAATGGGATCATTCTAAAAAACTAGGCTCTTTTATTCATTTGCCCCTTTCAGTTACAGCAACAACTGGCATGTTCATCACCTGTCAACAGAAGGGCTAGTCAAGCTCATTAGTATTGCGTATATAAAACTATAAACATGATTTATAAAAAAAATGATTCTTTGGTATTGAAACACCAGAATGCATCCATCCCCTTTGTTGAAATATTGTAACTTCGAAGAATATTCTATATGTATATTTTTTGTGGTCTCCAATGGTCCTACCGGGAGAACCACTTGTATTACATTGTACCCCGATGCTTCTAATCGGAAGAACTAATAAGAGTCATGAGGTAGTCCCCTCTAAATGTAAAGGTGGGTCATTAGCACCCCAGTGTGGTTACTTGAGCCTACATGTGTAACTCAATCCTACATATCGGATTCAATTATTAAAGTGAACGGACGAATATAAATAGAGGTGTGGTGCTTCTCATTTGGAACACACATTTTCACTTGTGTAGCGCATTAGTGGAGGAGAGAGAAGTAGCTGGAGAAGGAGGAGGATCAGTCTTTGATCTCCCTTTTTGTTTTATCTTTTATCTTTTGGGGCATCTATATTGGGGAAGATTTTGATGGGTTTTTCCCTTTAGGGTTTTCCGAGGATAAATCTTTGTGTTCTTTTTGTATGGTTGCGCTTGTCTATCTTTCAGTGATCTTGTTTATATGCTTTTGTTATGAAATTGAAATGAAATACTAATGTTCTTGCTTAGCATATGAAAATTGAACATGGTATCAAAGCCACCCTCAAAGAAGACATTGTGTAGCTACAGAAGATAGGGATTCTTAATCTTTTGTTCTCTCTCCACAATCGATCAGCAAAATAAGGCTAGGCTAACTCTCCATTGAAGGGTGCATCTTTCTGTCAAAGCGGAATTCGATTCCGAGCATTTTTAGTTTTCGGTGCGGGAAATTAGGGCTTTCTACAGAAGAGGAATTTTTGAGTGAGACTAGCATAGGATTTCTCTCCTCATCAAAATCAAAGTTTAGAGACCTGGTCCAAGATTTTTGGTTGGGTGAAATTTTTGGGAAAGTCAAACCCTAGTTTGACCCCGAGCTGAAAAAACCCTAAATGCTAATACTGATAAGTTTTGGTACATTTGCTATATCTTGGGTTTGGAAAAGGATCAGGAGCTGAAAATTTCGGAGGACAAATATAAAATCCTGATGTACACTATGTCCAAAATTCAAACTCATATTCACTATATTCTAGAAGATATTGATCCCTCTAAGTTAGGGTTCCATCCTCTTCCATAATTCATCCCTAAACAAGACACCTGGCGATAATTGCGATAACTTGGGATACATAGATCCAAATTAAATTTCTAAAGATGTTCCAGAAAGGGCACAAAATTTACTTTCTTTGGTCCGAATTTTAGACCCAAAGGATGAACCAGTGACATGTGGCAGTCCATACAACTTCACTGCTCTAAATAGTTCTATACCAGGTCACCTTGGGAAAATGATCATAAGTCCCAATTGGTGAAACAAATTTTGATGAAACCTATGGTGTTGGATCCGAGACATGTGAGGCTACCTTAGTGCACATTTCTAGAGACATAGGATCAGTAATTTCAGAGATACTGTAGAAACAGTAAGGTCAGAGACATCGTGACGAAAGAAAGAGCTTCAGAGAACGATAGATCCACCTCGAAGGATGAAGACCACCATGGGTATGAGATATAAATCAAGATGAAGAAAATAATGGTGAGAATTCCAAACCAAATTAAGAGGCCTCAGACACACTCTAGTTGTGTAACATAGTTAGGTGACATCATTGATGCTAACCTTTTTCATCTATGAAAGAAGCTATGATCAAAGAGTAATAATTTATAATGGGAAATGATGTATATGATATGGTTTCGAGACATAAAGGGAAGTACGTAGTAACTTCCATATGGATCTACAAGAAAAAGTGTACAAAGCAAGGTTCGTGATTTACCTCAGAAAGAATAGACTATGACATGACATACTCTATTGACAAGTATATATCAAGCATAGAACCACCTGTATAGAATGAAGAGGGAAGATGATACTCCACTTCAGGGGGAGTGACTACAGAAAATATCTGAGTTTGACATGGTACGACATGATGGACAGCTTCCTGATGGATTGAGACTTTAAAAAGATTAAAGTGGTTTCCAACCTTCGAGGTTGAATGTAGAAGACTAGGATATGTTGATGACCTGACAAGACAAACTCATGGAACATGTTATGATGAAATAATACTATAATGATGTTTGGGATATAGTACTCAAATCCGAAAGCAAGAATGTGGTATCTTCCAAATGGATTTGCAAGATAAAATATGTTGCTAATAGAAGTAAGGAAAGACTTGTGGCTAGAGGTTTCTATCAGAAAAAGGGAATGAATTCTGAAAAGACACTTACTCTAGGAAGCAAGGTACACTTCCTTCAGAACTATCATGGTTGTTTCTTCCATGATGAAATAATTATAAGCCTTCCTTAATGGTATGATTGAGGAAAAGCTTTACATCGAATATTCACAAGGATTTGAAGTTGAAGATAGATGGACTCACGTATGGAAGTTGAAGAAGGCCCTCTATCGCCTGAAGCAAGCTCCCAGAGCTTGGTATGGAAGAATAGATAGTTTCCTAACGAGCATGGGCTTTGTCAAGAGTAAAGCCAATTATAACCTTTACTACATGGTTGTAGAAGATGAACCTATCATCCTACTACTATATGTGGATGACTTATTCCTGACAGGGAATGAGAAACATATTATGGAAAGCAAGAAGAAACTAGCAGAAGAATTTGAGATGAAAGACCTTGGGTTAATGCACTATTTCCTAGGTCTAGAAGTATGGCAAAGTTCAGAAGGAATCTTTCTAAACCAGGAAAAGTATGCAGTAGAGATATTGAAAAGATTTAATATGTTGGAATGCAAAGCCTTGGCCACACCCATTAATTCCAACCTGAAGTTGTTAATTGATGACTCATCAGAGTTAGTGGATGTGACTCATTACAGACAGATCATTGGGTCATTGATGTACTTAAACAAATACCAGACCAAACATTTGTTTTGTTGTGAACACCTTAAGTCAATATCTAGTTCAACCTAGATGGGTTCACTTGGTAGCTGTAAAACATGTGATAAGATATTTGAAAGGGACTATAGACTTTGGTCTATGCTATGATAATAGCCATGAGTATAGATTGTATGGTTATATAGATGTAGATTGGGTTGGAAGTATATCAAACAGAAAAAGCACATTAGGTGGATGTTATAGTCTGGGATCTACTATGATTTCATGGTTTAGCAGAAAGCAATCCAGTGTTTCTCTAAGCATAGCCGAAGCAAAAAATATAGCAGCTTGCTCTGCTAGTTGTGAAGCCATATGGCTTCGAAAGCTGATGTCAGGATTATTCAAGCTAGAGTTGAACACTACCGTGATTCTATGTGACAACCAAAGTTGTATAAAGATGACAGAGAACCGAGTGTGCCATGACAGATCGAAGCACATAGAAATCATGTATTTCTAAATTCGATATATGATGCAAAAAGGAGCCATAAAGCTCTAGTATGTGAGTACTGATGAACAAGTTGTTGATGTGTTGAAAAAGCCTCTATCCTGAGTAAAGTTCGAACACTTTCGAGACAAGCTTGGTGTGGCTCAGAAAGACCTTCCCTGAAAGGGGGAGTAGTGATGTTCCAGTGGGATTGTATCATCCCTAGGAACCTGCCCTAAAGTGATCCAAGGACCTTGGTCCTCGAGAATGAAGAGGGATTGTATCATCCCAGGACAATTGTCCATAAGTCATCCAGTGACTTCGGTACTCGAGAATGTGTGTTGATCCCATAATTCTAAAAGGAAGGATCATTGGTAGCTCTGTAAAGACTTGATCCCGTAATTGCAAAAGGAAGCATTGTATAAGCTCCATAGATGTGTTGATCCCATAATTCTGAAAGGAAGGATCATCTAATTTCCACATATGTGTTGATCTCGTAATTTTGAAAGGAAGGATCGTTGGTAACTCCGTAAAGACTTAAATCCCGTAATTCCGAAAGGAAGGATTGTTGGTAGCTCCGTAAAGACTTGATCCCGTAATTATGAAAGGAAGGATTGTTTGAGTTCCATAGATGTGTTGATCCTATAATTCCAAAATGAAGGATCATTGGTAACTCCGTAAAGACCTAAATCCCGTAATTCCAAAAGGAAGGATCATCTGAGTACCACAGATGTGTTGATCCTGTAATTCTGAAAGGAACTATCATGTTGATGTTTTGATGATGATGATGTTTTGATGATAATGATGTTTCGATAATGATGATGTTTTGATGATGATGATGTTTCTGATCGAAAGATTAGAGTATGACGATGATGATGTTTCTGATCGAAATATCAGAGTATGATGATGATGTTGCTATTGATCGAAAGGTCAAACTACTGAAGATGTTATTGTTGATCAAAAGGTCAAAGTGCTGAAGATGTTGCTGATCGAAAGGTCAAAGTGATGAAGATGTTGCTGATCAAAAGGTCAAAGTGCTGAAGATGTTGCTGATCGAAAAGTCAAAGTGCTGAAGATGTTGCTAATCGAAAGGTCAAAGTGCTGAAGATGTTGCTGATTGAAAGGTAAAAGTGTTGAAGATGTTTTTGTTAATAGAAAGGTCAAAGTGTTGAAGATGTTGATGCTGATCAAAGAGTTGCTGTTGTTGAAGATTGAAGGTGAAGACTATATGATGTTGAAAAGCTTCCAATGATTTATAGATGTGTTACCTTGATGATGTTGATGATTTCCTCTATCTCTCTCCTACCATTGTTGTTGTTGATGTTGTTGTAGAATACCCTTCTCGTTAAGGGGGAGTGTTGAAATATTGTAAATTTGAAGAATATTCTATATGTATTTTTTTTGTGGTCCCCAATGGTCCTACTAGGAGAACCACTTGTATTACTTTGTACCTTGATGCTTCTAATCAAAAGAACTAATAAGAGTCATGAGGTAGTTCCCTCTAATTGTAAAGGTGGGTCATTAGCACCCCAGTGTGGTTACTTAAGCCTACATGTGTAACTCGAGCCTACATGTCGGATTCAATTATTAAAGTGAACGTATGAATATAAATAGAGGTGTGGCGCTCCTCATTTGGAACACACACTCTCACTTGTGTAGCGCATTAGTGGAGGAGAGAGAAGTAGCTTGAGAAGGAGGAGGATCAATATTTGATCTCCCTTTTGGTTTTATGTTTTATCTTTTGGGGCATCTATATTGAGGAATCTTTTGATGGGTTTTTACCTTTAGGGTTTTCCTAGGATAAATATTTGTGTTCTTTTTGTATGGTTGTGCTTGTCTATCTTTCAGTGATCCTGTTTATATGCTTTTGTTATGAAAATTGAACACCCTTAGGATGTATTCAATGTTGGCCACCATAACACAACAAAACACCAGAAAGGTGTGCACTCCCTTCTGATGGTCACCATGTAGGTCATAATTACAACTTGAGTAATCTAAAATAAAAAAACATGTTTTTCATACTAATTCCAATAATTAGACATACATATATTGAAGCAATGGTAATGATGGTCATGATGATCAACATAGGCTTCTTCTCAGTAGGAATTGGACATGAGGGATATGAGGCCACGTAATTCACCTGTGGAGGGGTAGTGTCTACCAAAACATTGGGAATTGATAAGGGATAGAATTGGTCTACAATTGGGTAATGAGAGGGATCAAGAAATGGCAGTGATGGCCCTCCATTTTGGCATATTTTATCTACACATTTAATCCATAATTTAAGTCTTTTGTATGCATTTTCTCTTATGTATTGTCACCTAGACATTATCTGCATGAGTTTAAAGGATGTTCAATGCAGAATCAGAACTAGGTACAATCTTGTTATTTATTTCATTTTAATCGTTCATTTTTATAAGTTTAAGAGATTGTATTTACTAATAAATTATTTATGATGCATGTTTATTTCATTATCTGGTACTAATTCTTGTAATTGATCTAGTACCCATATGTGCACTCAATCCAGTACCAATATGGTACCTTCACTAGTGCAACCAACAAAGTGGAAAATATTTGGGGGATAAGGAAAGATTAAAAAAGGGCATATTTATGACTTAGTTATATAATTCCCATGAATACTAGAAGTCAAAGCCATTGTTATTAGGATCCATTAAGGAGTTGTTATCTTTCTATAAAGAAATATGGAGATCATAGCTGGAGATATGGGAGAATACCCTCAGATTTTAGTCTATTAGCTTAAAAAAAGGCCTTTGTTGCGNATATACACACACACACACACACACACACACACACACACACATATATATATATATATATATATATATATATATATATATAAAATCATTTCTATGAAACTCTTTTTCAGCTGAGAATTAAAATACAATTTTAAGCTTTTACTTATTGTTTGAAGCAGCGTTTGGAGGGGGGCCCACCTTCACATGGTGTTGATCTCTTGCTTGTGCATATTGTCATCTACATGCATTGGTTGTAAGGATTTATGTTTACACATTGATTGGTCGTTGTTGTTCTATGTATTTGTATTGAAGATTCCAGAAGTTAAACAGAGTAGGAAGGGTTTGAATAGGTGAAAGTATGATTTTGTAAGATTCATGTCATATCTACTTTAATCTTGGTATTCATTTATGCTCATTTTTCAAAGGGTTCAATTGTTTTATTTCCCATAGGTGGTTGAATTCGTTTCAAGATTCTAGATCTGCAAATAAGGCATAATATGATAGTTTGGAATGCCTTATTTTTTACTAACATGGATCGGAGGAATGATTTGCACATAATCTAGAACTCTAGCCATAAAGTTAGTTTAGTGTTTTAATATTTAAATATTTTATTTCTTGAATTTATTTGCTTGAACTTGGTTGAGTGTTTAAATAGACTAGAAAGACTGTTAAAATCATGGATTTCATTTTGAGCAACATTTACTGATTTAAATATTTTCTATTGCTTTGAATTGAAGAATAAAAGGTCACTATTTGAAGGGTTAGACTTAGGACTGATTTGTATTTTGATTTTTAGTTTGAAGTTAACGAGGATTTCTTGTAACTAGAACATATAGACTACAAGAATTTTTAATTATGTCTAGGCTATTGAATATACGATTGTTAGAATCTATTAATTTTTGATTCCATAGTTAGATTTGTTAGCTGGATAGTTCATTGTAGTAATTAAGATTTAATTTTTTTGTGGTTGTTTTAGTTTAGTAACATATTTTTTTTCTAGGGTAAGAAAATAGTTAGTTTGACTTTAAAACATTCTTTTCCTTCAATATCATACAATAGAAGATTGAATGATTTTCTGTGTCATAGACTAGATACACATGCTTTATACTTTTTAAGTAGTGAAGAGTGTAGTATATACTGCCATTGAGTTGAATAAAATCTAAGTGTATTTTATCATTCATTCTGCAAATTTCCAAAATATCTTAGGATAGTCCATCTAACCTAGCACAAACATTGTAACAACTCAAATTTTACTAACCTTGCTTGATGGTTTAATTAAGGGTGATATCTTTTGACTGAACTTTTTTGCGTCGTTGCAAGGGAGTTGTTTGAAGGTAAGATAGTATTTGAAGTTTTTTTATTAATATGGTATTTGTTTTTGAGTTTGATTAGTTTCTGCAGAAGGAGGAGAAGGGATGATAAGATGATAGGTAAGAACCTGTGCATCTGTTATAATAGGTTCTTTTAAATCCATTTGCAGTTTTAGTATTTCTGATTTGATTTATCAAATAGAATAGTTATTAGTCATAATTTGTGGTTTTTTTTATATATAAAGTAGAATTTATTTTTGATGATACTATTGTACAGGACATTTCACCCTTGTAACCTAGGGTCTGGGGTTACCAACTTACTATTAGACTTGTAGACAATCAACTTTTATAGAAACTGGAATGAGAATAGGAAGATATATTGTCTTACCCGATTTATGACGATTGATCCAAGCTTGGTATTCTCTCACTCCAATCCTCTCCAAAGCTTCTAGGGATGCTTATCTTCACCTACAAAGAGCCAATTATTACAACAATATTTCATACATATATAGATTAGAGGTTAGATGAAAATCATATTAATAACATAATTGAACATATTCATTAAACTAATATACATGAGATAAGCACAAAACAAGATTGGAAGAAGAATTCTCTTTATTAACAAATAGTGAATACGTAAGAATACAACCCAGTTTATGACACAAGGAATCCTCTGCAACCGAGGACTCTGAGTTTTGTTGCTCCAAGAATCTAAAGGTATACCACCAGCATAACTTTTCTCTCCAAAAAATGCCATCATTAGGCCCATCCCAAGGCTTCTATTTATAATTTGGGAAATAGAGAGGTTTCAAAGGTTAGGATGGCTGAGATAGCTAGGATAGTTATGGATTAGGGCCCAACTAATATCATCTAATCTCGATTTATATTTTTTAATCTCAAATTAAGGTATACGCGAGTATTAATATAGGTAAGGTGCATATGACACGTGGGTTGCTCAAAGGAAACTCACGTATTCAAGGTACATGTGGGTTGCAATGCACATAGTCGCGTATGCAACCCAAAACTCAGAATAAAAATATATAAGGCTATTCTAAAGATAATCATCAAAGGTCATGCACATCTATAGTGTTTTGGCCACTTCAATCCAAATTGTCATTTTGTGTACCGACATGGTGAATTTCAGCACTCAGATGGAGAAGTGCCATTTTGGCTGATAACAGATGCCCCCTAATGTGTGAGGTCAGACGGAAGTGATGGCTGAAATAAACTACAATCTTAGTATTAGAGAACTCAGAAGGCCAAAGTAGCAGAGAAGGTACTTGAAACAAATACATATCAATGTCATATACAAAATCATATCTAAGGATACCATGTTTAATATACTAGAACACTAGCTCCTTTACAATATTTGATTACATCATATGATACAGGTACAAGGCCACATATATTAAAAACATGGATTGAAGCTACAATATACAATGACGAGTCTTTAAAATATGGAAGTTGTGTAGGTGAACACAACACAATATTTCACAACTTAGGTTATAGATATGAACCTAAGGTCTTCGTCAAAATCCAAAGGAACCAGTACAATCTAGGCCATGTGAATAAATGTGTTGAAGTCGAACATGGAAAGGATTTAGTAGATTTACAATCAATAGCTAAAAACTGACAACTAAAGCAAAGGAGTTCACCATTGATGATAGTGAATCCTAAGGTACCATCATCAAAACTCTAGGTATTCATCTTTAGGAAGTGCTGATGAGAAACCATGTTGTGATGAGGAAGGAAATAGATCCTCCAACGGATCACAAGAGTGACTAGGAACTAGATAAGGGAAAGGAGAGACAAGTAATATTCAAATAGGATAATGATGGAATCAGGATAATAATTGGTTGTAGGGATAAATCCTTGAATAGTGAGCATGGCACATAGATCAACCAAGGAAGATTTTAACTTTATAGATAGGACAACTAGAATTATCTTTCATGTAGGATACATTAATAGATTCCCCATGTATAAAGGACAAGTGGAGGAGTAAGAAACTTGAAGTGATAAATGAACTGAAAGTGTACACTAAGACATGAGTATCAGAAATTTCAGAGAGTGCTAAGTTCAAGGAGGACATGATGCCACTGTCTGTAACCCAAAAATAATACTTATTCCTTATCTTTCCTATTAAATTTTAATGAGTCCAAGAAAGTCAACTCATGTCTCTCTTCGTTTTTGAAAAGCTTGAAGAGGGGAGAGAATAATGCTTGATAATGTCACTGATTCATGGATTTTACGAGCCCGAACTAGTACATACTTGTTGGTGTTTCATATTTAGAGAGTCTGAAAAATCTGAAGAAGACTCCAGGGGAGTTCCTTTTTCATCCAATTAAGTCTCCTGAGGCCGAAAAAGTATAAAACATACCACAGAAGAACTCGCTTAGCTTTCAAAGAAGTAAGTTTAACCTTTTTCGTACTTAGTCAGGGAGGTCCAAAAAAGGTTAAATTACCACTTACCCAACACTCCTTCAAGAGCAGCTTATAGCTTGAGTTTTACGACTGTGAAGGAAGGCAAGATCACTCAGAAAGATCCATTTCATTACGAGGAATTGGGATTACAATAGTAAACTCGATGCTTTGTTCTTAGTGTTTAACAAGCATGACAAAGAGAGAGTGATCCTTTCTCGAGAATACTCTTTGCAATTCCATAGAAAAGAGAGCGACCATTTCTCGTATTAATCCACATGGTTCGAGAAAGTGATAACCTACCACCAATGTGGATGCCCATTCACATATTCTTAACAATCCTGAATGGACAAGTTTACTCGGCAGTCAAGTCTATTTTGAGGAGTTAGACTTGGTCCTAAAGAAAATCCATAAGAGAGGGGAGCCTTATAAAGGGGATAGCTTGTAAAAAGAGACCAAAATGAGGCTCAATTTGGTGTGAAAAATAGCAAAGAAGGCTCCCCTAAACCTATGACAAATGCGACATGAGCACCAGAAGAAAATAATGTGTTCTAAACTAGGCTACTCATGGAAGGAAATCCCTATCCATGGAAGAACAATGGTGTAGACAAGGTAATAATGGTTAAACACCATAGTTCGTGGTCAAAGTAGTGATCCTAGTGTTAAGTCGGATTAGGTATAAATGAAAAAATGCATACAAATGACCAAATCCTATCCGATATTAGTGAATAAATTTTTNGACATGGCATTAGTTTGATTTTTGATAGAAATTAAAACTATAGGCTAAAAAACCCACATTTTGAAATTATTTCTATAAATAGTTCAAAAATAGAAATCAAAATCACTATTTCATATTTTTACCCAATATAGACAATTTTTACCACTAACTTCAATCACTTGGTGTGGACAAACCAGTGGATGATTTTCAAATCCACAAGTACTAGGTAAGTCAGCTCTTCATGCTCTTCCATTTCAACCATTCAAATTTTCAATTTTATGCAAAATTTTGATGTTTTAATCTAACTTTAATGAGGTCGCACTGTATATGCGGGTATGCAACTTACACAGTCACATACATGCATTTTATACGTGACTTTCCTGAACGCAACCCGCATATGATATGCGACCTGTCTAAAAGACAATCACGTATACTGCGCGACATAGAAAAAGTATCCCTAGGGAAAAAATCAAAGTTTTTCAATGAATTTTAATGTTTGATGGTGGCTTTATGGGCAGGATAAAACATGGTATTGGATTTAAGGGAGAGGGAACATGAAAATATGGACCAAGATGCACTTCACAGTGCCCCCACAGTGCAATCATTGTGGCAAAGTGGGTTGTTAAAGTTCTTTTGCACCTCACCTATGTGGGCCAATGTCCGCTTAGTGGAGTTTTTAATTAACTACTTGGATCATGATTTAGGTGCCTTTGACCTACAAGGTGATATTTTGGAAATTGCACTGGAAGACATCTATTTCATTATGGGTTTGTCACGACGGGGAACACCTATCAACATGGAGGGTACCAATAGAGGTGGTGACCTTCTAAGCGTTTAATACTATATCAGCACTTATTGCATGCCCGATAGTAAAAAAAGAGGAACTTGCATCCCTATTGAACGTATAAGTAAATTTCCATTACAGGTGTTGGTAAGCACCATAGTGAGGGTTGCATGATCATCATCGGTCCATCTTGCAACTCATAACCCAATGAGAATCATTGTAGAATGCCTATAGGAAGATGTATTTGACTAGTGCTTGGGAGTAATCCCAATAATGAAGAAGCAACTCTCTAATTGAAAGAGAGGCTGACAAAAGAAATTTGGCTATTCTAGTGTATTGGTGGCCTTCTTCTTTGAGAGGGTTCTTGCCATCAGCCTTGCAGTACCTCTACCAGCATTCTCTCCCTGTTAGCCTAGACTAAGTAGGTGGGGAGAAATTTTCCTTCGCCAAGGTGGCGGTGGTTCGGTTCAAAGTGTCTATGACAATGACTTCTACCTATGGTGGGGATGGCAACTACCAGCACTGGAGCAGTTTCCATATGCTGGGATGGATTTTTGAGGTTACAATGACCTTGTCCTCCCTCCTAGAGGAGCATGGGGAGCATCGGGTATTTTGGTTTTTCAAATTTTTTAAATTTTTATGATTTTTTAATCACAAAAGATATATACATATGTATAAGACTTTTTAATCCTTTTAATGTTTAAAATCCATATATTGGACCAGTCTACCCTGATGGATATCCTCATATGTATGTGTGATCAGTGGCAGGAGAGGATGAGGGATTGATCAAGGTTCTTGAGGGGAAGCTGGCCAGGCTTACCCAAAGAGTCCCTACTTTATGCATTGAACATATCCCTGTAATTATGCAAGAACTAGTAGTTGGTATCCCTCCCACCTAGATATGCCTTATGAGGAGGGTAGCCAGGGCGGTACTTGTTTACATAGAAGCCATGGAGGCTGTTGCAAAAGAAGAAGCTGAGGAGTCTCAAGAACAGGATGACTAGGATGACCAAGGTGACCAGGGTGGTCAAGATTAGAACTAGGAGCATTTTATGGATTACGATCCAATTATTGTACCTTTGTGTATATTTATATAGCTATGACTGGATCTAAGGATCAAAACTCGACCTATCTATATGGACAAATATTCACACACACACTCACACACACACACACATATTGCAAGTTTATTTACATGTGTTTTACAATGTATCTATTGTATATTTTTATGGAATGTGTGTTAAATGACAATCTAAGATATAATTCACACATACATCAGTTAATAAATTTGATTTCTTGGAATATGATTAAATGTAATAAAATCAAAATTTCTTTCCAATAACCTGACTTGCAAAAACTGACGTAGTAAAATAGGGTTTCACACCTGATAAGCTCGATTGAGGTGGGAAACCACCAATTGAGAGTCAAGTCTAACTTCCAACTGGGTGATGCCAAAAAAAATGGCATCCCATAAAAGTTCAATGAGGGCCCTATATTCAACCACATTATTGATAGCAGAACCTAGGAAAGCACCTCCATAAGCAACTAGCTATCCTACGGGTGGGTAAATAACCCATGCGGCTAAAGCTAGGTTACAAGTGTGACAACTAGTGCCATATGAAAAACCTACAAACCACTCAGAAGACATCTGTAACAACCAATAGATGATATAAGAAAAAAATTGGCTAGCTATTGTACATAAAGTTACATACAAAAAAAATACAAAAAAAAGTGATAAGCCTAAGTATATTACTTCTTCAAGTAGATCCTGTTTCTAGGCTCGAGAAACTTACTCCCTTCGAAATTAGTTAATTCATATGCCCCTTTCTTCAGCACTTTCGACACGACATAGGGTCCTAACCACATAGACCTGAATTTCCCTACCCCTAGGGGTTCTTTGTCCTAGTCCCAGAGAAAGACAAGCTCCCCTTTAGAAAAAACCCTAGGTTTGAGCGATTTATCATATTGATTTTTCACCCTATTCTTGTGAGCCTCATTTGCAGTCAGCACATCTCTACATAGTTCATATAGATGTTCTAAGTGTAGCAAATGCTCTTCTAGCTCAGTCGTATTAGGTAACACATGAATGGAAATTTTTAAAGATGGGATTTCACATTCAACCGAGGTTACTTCTTCCACTCCATGAATGATTTGGAAAGGTGAGAACCCTGTGGCAGTTTTCACATTGGTTTGATAAGCCCAAAGTGTAGGATACAACATGATGTGCCAATTTGACCAGGCTGCGTTAACAGTATGCTTGAGAATAGTCTTCAAGGTCTTTTTGACTACCTCGACTTAATCATTCGCTTGCGGGTACAAAGAAGACGAATGTTCTTGTTTAAACCCTAGCATAGTAGCCAATTCAGCCATCATTATATTTTGGAAGTGACTGCCATGGTCAATGACAATCTCTTTAGGAATATTGAAACATGCAATAATCTAGTTAAAAACAAAAAAGGTTGCAGTTTCCCCGTCAGCCTTATATGTGGGCATTTCCTTTGCCCACTTCATAAAGTAATCTGTAGTGACAATGATGTATTTGTGCCCCCCAACAGAAAATAAGTTGCACGTCACGTAATCTATCCCCCACTTGGTGAAGGGTCCCACTATAATGATGAGAAATAACGAAGCAAGATGCGACCGCATCTTTCTTGTGTAAAGCTGACAAGGATGATGGCACTTGATGGCTTCCACACAATCTTTAAATATGGTGGGCCAAAAATAACTAGCACGTAAAATCTTCTGGGTCGTTGCTAACCCAGATAAATTACCCCCTCACGCTTCGCTATGGGAATCATTTAGGACAATCTAATCCTCTTTTTGGGTGATGCACCAACACAAAATAGAGTCCACCCCTGTTCGGTACAAAGTATCTCTGATGATGAGGTAGCTTTTCGCTTGTGTGCATAATTTTTGTCGCTCTTCCCACAAAAAGCTTGCAGGACACTATAGAGTCTAGAGATAGATAAGTATATCTCTATACCAAGGGTTAGAGGTGGAAATCAAGAAAATGTGCTCATCTAGGAATGAGTCTTCTTCAATTGCTATATCTTCTTCAACTGGAAATTTTTCAATGAGATCTACAATAACTAAGGATTTGGCAGAATTGGAGAATTGAAAATCCAAGCCAAAATTTTGGATAATGACTATCCATTTGTTAAATTTTCCTCTAACTATGCATCGGGACAAGAGATATTGGAAAGGATTGACGTCTGCCACTACTACTATAGTCCTCAGTAAGATATAATGACATAATGTTTGAACAACATACATAGCTGCTAAGGCCAAATTTTCAATGTGGGAGTCCCTAAGTTTAGGGCCAGCTAAATCATGACTAAGGTAATAGACGACATGCTCTTGGAGCTTATCATCTTCCTGGATTAGCACTACCCCAATGGTCAACTCAGATGCAGCCAGATACAATATAAAATCATGAGAGCAATCTGGTGGACGCAGTAAAGGTGCCGACAACAAATATTTCTTTAATGCCTCAAATGTAAGTTGTGCAGTCTCATCCCATACAAATGGGGTGTCCTGCTTCAACAGGCGCAAGAAACCTTTGGTGATCTTGGCATAATTCATGATAAAATGTCGAAGAAAGTTAGACTTGCCTTGCAGGCTTTGAAGTTGCCTGATCGAATGAGGAGGAGGAAGATTTACAATGGCCTCAACTTTCAAAGGATCCACGTGAATACCTTCGTTAGAAACAATGAACCCAAGCATCCTACCTGACTCAACACAGAAAACACACTTGTGGGGATTCAAGTGTATTTTATAATGCCTGCATTGTTCAAAAATTAAATACAAGTCATCTAGGTGATCGATCCTCTTACGAGAATGCACTAGCAGATCATCTAGGTAGGGTTCGACAATAGACTTAATGTCATGAAAGGAAAAATTCATTGCCCATTGAAAGGTAGCCCCTCCATTTTTCAATCCAAAAGGCATTTTCTTGTACGCAAATGTACCCCAAGGATAGATGAAATTTGTTTTATGTTGGTCTTCTAGCTTGATTTGAATCTAATTATACTCAGAGAAACCATCCATAAACGAAAATAATTCACTCCCCGCACAAGCATCAATGATTTGATCTATCAATGGTGTGGGGTAGCTATCCTTAGGACAAGCTTTGTTTAAATCATGAAATTCAATATAGACATGTATCATCCCTTTCATTTTATCAACGGGAACAGGGTTGGATACCCATTCTATCAAAGCTATTGAGTAAATAAAACTATCTTTCAGTAGCTTTTCAACTTCATACTTAATGGCTGCCACTTTACGCAGATTGACATTTCTAAGTTTTTGTCAAACTGGTTTGGCATCAGGATAGGTTCAGATATCATGTTCAATTATTGATGGATCTATGTTTGGAATCTCTTCATATGACCAGGGAAACACATCACAGAATTCCTTAAACAAGGCCATATAGATAGCAATCTCCTCTGGAGAGAAGTTTGGGCCAATATATACATTTTCCACAACATTGGGGTTCACAGAGATGTTGATAGGAATAATAATGGAAATTTTTTCCATATTCCACTCAACAAAGATTCCCTCCCTTGGTAAGGGATTGATTTGTATATCAGCATCACCTGTCAGTCTCACTTGGAACTCTTGATTTTCAATCTTGCTTAACTCTGGAAGAAAGTAGGGTCTATGATGAAGATCTTCCCAGATATTATCTCGCCCTCTCATGGATTCCAACATGGCTTCATCTGAAGGAAAAACCATGTCTAAGCAATCGTTAGTATACAAATATTTCTATGCCCAAGCAGGAAGATTGGCTTCTTTTGGCTCCTCTGAGACTATAGGAGGAACTGAAACATGATCAACATTGGTGTTAAGGATAGCTTGTTAAGCTACTTCCATTGCTGACAAGGGAACTTCGGGTTCGTAACGAGAAGGGAGAACCCAAGGATCTGTTCTATCGCTAACTGTCGCGATAGACTTCCCTATACTAGTAGAAGCTAGTAATTAATTGGGGTTGGGATGTTGAATGTGCCCATTAATTAAGAATACATTCCAGCCCCTAAGATCTCTGAAACAGGTTTGACCTAATCAACCAATGGCACGGTGGACTCATTACTTTCTATGCGGCCCTTCCAAGTGAAACTCAATTGGTCTACTGTAACCAACTTCCCTTCGTGAGGAAACACTACCACCCGAAGAATGGCCGATGCAATTGTAGACATGGGATAAGTCCAACTTCTCCCCAGAAGAAAGTTATAATCCAATGATGCATCTATTACCTCTACTTCAACAGACACTTCCTTCCCTACAAACTTTATCTCAAAAGCTGGTAGGATACCATGTGGATGAAATGACCTTCTATTGAAAGAAGTAAGTAGGGTGTTCGATGGAACTAGCTCTAGAGATATGAGATCCTTACAAAAAGACAAGGACATGAAACATGTGGAAGCACCTTCGTCTACAACTAACCTTCCAATGGTTTTCCTACCATGGATGAAATCTATCGACAAGGCCACATGATACGACAAGTGAATTTTGACATCAAACAAATTAAACTTCGCCATGAGGCTTGATGAATCCATACTATGTAAGGCTGCTAAGAGTGCATCTCGCTAGGAGGGACAACTCTGTAACACCTCCAAAGCTGACATCGCACAAGGGGTTTGGGATAAATATTCAACCATAGAGTAATTGGCTACAACTATAGCATTAGGATTGTGCAATTCTTTCTTGAAGATGCCTTTTGGTATCTTAGGCATAGTTTCAATAGGTTTTTCAATTGTGAGAGGATTTGAAGTTTAACCTATAGACTTACCCTTCTCAGGAGCCTATGTCTCATAGTTCGTGTTTCTAGTTTAAATCAAGGTCTGGGATCGAACCATGTTGATATAGTTTTGGCCAGGGGAAGTAGAAGTGCCCCCTAATACATTAGAAACTGAAGCTGTATTTGTCCTTGGGGAAATGGATCCTTTAGAACAATCGGTTGTTGATTTTTTAGCAGCTTCTGAGCTTGATCCACAAGAGGGAATTGATGGGTCAGGTGATCTTCCTAGCACAACTTACATGGAAGTTTCACCTTCTTCTTCTCTTTTTTCCCCCCATCAGCATTATTTGTGGGTTTTGGCTTGTTTTGGTTTCCCTCACCTTTCTTCCCCTTTTTATTTTTCCCATCGAGCTACTGATTTCCCTTTTGGGAGGATTGAGCAAAAACATTTGCATTTTGGGATGAGGGGGAAGCCTTTGATGCTTTTTTTATAGACTTTTTAATATAAAAATCATGGAATTGTTTTTCCAATGATTATATAGTGGGATATTTAACTGAACCAACCACACCATTGGCATGCGGTCCATCCTTAGCTTTCTCGACACTATGTGTTGGCCACAGTGCATTAGGGATGATTTCATATAGAATCCTAGAATGAGAGTATATCAAATCTAATTGCTGGGCGCTGAGGATAGCCTCTTCCTCATTAGTTACTCCCAAAGTGGATAAATCCTTAGATATATACGACAATAAGGACTTAAGGAACCATTCTAAAAAAAATCGGGAGGGATAATGGCCTTAATGAGCATCTTCTGCCTTTTCCACTCTTGGATATGATTCGAAATATGAGTGGCTTTGTCCTGCCGAATGTTGGACAATAAGTCTGTGCCGGCATCATACCAGATAGGAAGTTGGAAATGGTTAAGGAACACATTATATAAGTCCCAAAAACTATCAAATGAAACAGAGGGAAGTTCAATGTACCACTTTTCTATGACACTAGTCAGAGTACTTTGGAACAATCTCAACCGAACGTTTTCGTCATTCAGAGAGTTGGAAGAGCACCACAACTGAAAGGTGGTGATATGATCCCTTGGGTCTTCACCAACTTTGCCTTTGAATTTTTGTATATCCAAGGGTAATTTGGTAGGAACAGGTTGTCAAGTGGAATCATGTTTCACCGGGTCATTCATTAACTTGGACAAATATGGCAAGTTCAAAGTTGTCAGGAAACAAAGTTTGGGCCTAATCGAAGCCTGAAAAGTATGATCTTGGGAAGTAGAAGGAATTGCCCCCTAGTTCCCAAATGTAAAGGTGAGGTTTCCTCTAGCTGTTGGTTGTGAAGTAGTTGGACTAATTTGAAAGGATTCCACCCATAAGCCAGTGGATTATTCATATGTGGTGGAGTGTATGTTGTTTGAGTTGCTCCAGTTGAAACTGGAGTGGAAAATAGGAGCAGGTATCCCTCCGCTGAAAAGAAAGAAAGGAGAGCTCATGAAAGGAGTCAGAAACAGTGTTTGAAAACCTTGTCCATAAGGGTTAATGTTTCCAAACTGCACCCCCACATATGCAGGTGTGCAGCCTACATATGGATTGGATTGGGGGATGTGCCCCCCATTCCAAGGAAACCCTAAACAAATGAAGAGGATGCAACAGGACCACTCTAAGTAGTGTGTGCAAAAGAGGGTGAAGCAAAAGGCATGTTATCCCTAAAGTTGAACCTAGACTACAGTGGTTCAAGCTTAAAGAAACATTTTTAAAATTAATTCAATAAAATAAAAAATAAAGACTAAATTTGGTATGAAATCAAAGATATAGGAATATCACATAAACATTAAAGATCTGTATGACATAAAAATGGAATAAAAAATTCAATAGCAAAGGAACTACGAGCACAAATTTATGGAATGAACTGGACTTTGTCACTAAATTTTTTAAAAATAACTGTATTTTGTCATAAGAATCATGTAATGGAATGTAATTGACCATATATAGGATAAATCACAAAAAATACAACTTATGCAATGAACAAAATCAGCTCATAACCATAATCATATCAAAGGAGAACCTGTAGTAAAGATGTAGAGAGTTTCATGTCACACATAGTACATCAAAATTGGATTCCCATCTCCGATTGCCACCCCCCATTCATATCTACCTACTATCCCTTATATACAAAAATTCTGAGTTTTTTGAGATAATTATCAAATCCTACTTTTATGGATCGAACTTCTTCAAAAATAGAAAATCCCTATCTTCTAAAACTCTCTGCCTCAATTATCTGGAGCTCGTTCTGATTTTCTGCCTGAATAATTGGATCTAGAATTAATACACTATGCCATTTGGTATTTGTGTTGACATATGGGCTTCTTTGATGCTTGAAATCAGTTTCAGGATTTAATACTTAAAACATCATGTGCTTAAATCATTGGTGCTCTATTCATCGAATTGTGATGACACTTGTGCAATACTCTAATTATTTGCTGTCAATGTTTGCCTTCCTTCTTTTTCAATTGGTGCCACTGATGATTTTTAATAGTATGAGAAATGAAACTGATCTGAGGTTCTTGAACATTAGGTGCTCATTTAACAGAAATTTTGCGTATAGGGCCCAAACCATTCCGTGCTGACCCCTCACAATCTTAACCTTTGGTGAAATTCATCCACTTTCCAAACCCTTGTTGAATCCTTGATAGCATATGTAAGGAAATGCACATTACTATGCTCAGCATCCTCAAAAATAACACGCTCCTACTTTTTTGGGCCATCTCTTTCTAGGGCAGTTAATATGGACATTGTTTTTATCAAACCTTCTCCACCCCAACGGTAGTCAATGCGGGAATCATAGTCTGGATCAGGGCATAATTTTTTATTTGATCCATCATCTGGATAAGCAGGAATTGCTGGATAGTAAAGTTCACTCCCACTGCTGCAAATTAAAGCATCAAATTCATGAAGCTGTACATTGCCAGAATTTAACATCCCAATAATTTCATCAACTGCCAATGCAGTTGATAGCACAAGACTTGCAAATCTTGTCATTGTTGCATCAGAATGCACAGCTTTGAATATCTCCTAAATGATCTCCAACATGCAGGGAGAAATATTACCATTTTCATAATAACAGTCCACAGCTATAACAAAAAGCTTCCTCATCTTTACTTCATAAAAATCATCTTTTCTCAGTTCTGACATCTTTGTAATAGATAGGAAACCTTCAACGTCTAGGAATTCCTGCAACTATAAAAGGAACCATCTATCAATATAGCATAACTCATGAATTGCTTCTATGCTCATACCTCTTTTTCATGGCTACATAAAGTGCATATATTTGATTTGGACTAGGAACTCTTAAGCCATATTTTGAATTTCTTCATCTATAGCTGAAACTTAGATGAAACCATTCTGTGTGCTGCTAGAGACTTATAACTTTTGTTGGAGCACACCTGGTGACAACATCTGGCTTCGCCTAGGGATGGCATGCTGCCTATGAGCTGCCAAGAACAAGTAGACATGTGCCTTTCCAATGAAACCATATCTGATAACTACACCCTGTCCTGCCATTCACTGCTTTGAAAATGAAAATAAGAAATACCAATGCCTTGTTTCCATTGGGCTGGAGTCTTTTAATCTTATTCCTAACCTATTTCAATCTTTGAAAACCTGCTCTTCTTATACTGCAAATTGAAACTGCTCATGCTACAAACATAAGGAACTGCTTGAAGCATCAAGATTATTTATTTATAGCTCCAATTCTACTCATCTGGTTTCTTTTGATTAGGTAAAATCATGCTTCCAATGAAACCATACAAATATTTGACTAACTGGTCAAACTTTTGATCTAGAGATGATGAATAAATGAGCCCATGGAATATCAAAATTCATTTCAAAAGAAGAGAAAAGCCAACCTTCATTTAACAAAAACAATCTGTCATTTGAGCTGCTCAAAGACTCCATATAATCAACAAATGAATCAATGAAGCTATAAAGAAATACCTCTTGCTGCAGTTTAAGTTGAAGATCAAATTATCTCTGTATATCCTCTTCCTCATAATGGCTGCCACTTTCAGCTACCTACAAATCTAAACATGGCTGCAGATTGATTTTTTGCTAATCATAGGTTATTTGATATTTTCTACAAATCCAGTATGAAACATGATGAATGCAGGCCTACTGAATTGCAAATATGGCTGCTCAATTTCTTCTATGGATTCAGGATGGTTTATTTCCACACAATGTTGTTCCTCATCAAAATTTGATTCATAGTTGTCATACATTCATTGGATGCTCCTCAAATCAACAAAATGTGATGTAGGGATGTGCTCTTCTTCATTTGAATACTTATCATAGATTGGCATATCCTCAGAGTGAATCGGTTGATGCTAATCCCAATCTATAACTTCAATGTCTTCATCATAAAATGGGGCATTCTGATCGATTTCTAAAGATGAATATTTCTATTCTATGATGCTATCATCAACTTTAATATCAGAATTTTGAAAAATTTCTTGTTGTAAAACAGAATTAGAGGAAGATAATAAATCTTCTTCCTTATTCATAGCATAACCACCAGATTCATCTTTACTACTGGAAGAATCTACTACTAAAACCTGGATATATAATGCATATCCCCTACAACAATGCACAAAAAGACACTCAGCTGGGTAAATCCTCTTACAATATGAATAAAACGCATCATGAAAATATTTCAAAGAGGAAATACTAGAAGCAGGAATATTTCTGTACCATTGTCTTGCACAACCATCTAATGAATACATAAAAATTTTCATCAATACATCTTCATGATGTATACTCAACTGATCCATGTATTGATGAAATTTAATTACATGATGTGCTGGATTGTCCTCTTCCTTTTCTCTGAATCACGGAAGAAAATCTCCCCATTCGTCCATGATAGGTACTTTATTTGGAAATCCAGGAACAACTAAGAAATTGACTGGAGAAAATCTCTGTGCCAAAATACCCTCAAAACCATTTGACATTTTGGAATTGTAAAATCGCCTCTGGATTCTTCAAACATGGAGTCACCTAGTGAATAAATATGTAGTCAAACTAGTGTCCTGCTCCTATCCACCTTCAAGAGCTGGATCTAATCATTGTAATTCTTTCCCAGGGAAGATATTTTCACTCCTTCGTCCCCGGCAACGGTGCCAGAAGATGATATCCCTAAAGTTGAACCTAGACCTCAGGGGTTCAAGCTTAAAGAAATATTTTTAAAAGTAATTAAATAAAATCAAAAATAAAGATTGAATTTGGTATGAAATCAAAGACATAGGAATATCGCATAAACATTAAAGAGATCTGTATGACATAAAAATGGAATACAAAATTCAATAGCAAAGGAACTACGAGTACAAATTTATGGAATGAACTGGACTTTGTCAATAAAAATTTAAAAAATAAATGTATTTTATCATAAGAATCATGTAATGGAATGTAATTGACCATATATAGAATAAATCACAAAAAATACAACTTATACAATGCACAAAATCAGCTCATAACCATAATCATATCAAAGCAAGACTTGTATTAAAGATGTAGAGAGTTTCATGTCACACAGAGTACATCAAAATTGGATTCCCATCTCCGATTGCCACCCGCCATTCATATCTAGATACTATCCCTTATATACAAAACTTCTGAGTTTTTTGAGATAATTATCAAATCCAATTTTTATGGATCAAATTTCTTCAAAAATAGAAAAGCCCTATCTTCTAAAACTCTCTGCCTCAATTATTTGGAGCTCGTTCTGATTCTTGGCCTGAATAATTGGATCTAGAATTAATACACTCTGCCATTTGGTATTTGTGTTGACACATGGGATTCTTTGATGCTTGAACTCGGTTTCAGGATTTAATACTTAAAAAATCATGCGCTTAAATCATTGGTGCTCTGTTCATCAAATTGTGATGACACTTGTGCAATACTCTAATTATTGGCTGTCAATGTTTGCCTTCCTTCTTTTTCAATTGGTGCCACCGATGATTTTTAACAGTATGAGAAACATAACTGGTCTGAGGTTCTTGAACATTAGGTGCTCCTTTCATAGAAATTTTTTGTCTAGGGCCCAAACCATTCCATTCCTAACCCCTCGCAATCTTAACCTTTGGCAAAATTCATCCACTTTCCAAACCCTCATTGAATCCTTGATAGCATATGCAAGGCAATGCACATTACTATGCTCAGCATCCTCAAAAATAACATGCTCCTACTTATCTAGGCCATCTCTTTTTGGGGCAGTTAATATGGACATTATTTTTCTCAAACCTTCCCCACCCCAGCGGTAGTCAATGTGGGAATCATAGTTTGGATCAGGGCATAATTTTTTATTCAATCCATCATCCGGATAAGCAAGAATTGTGGGCATAATTTTTTATTTGATCCATCATCCAGATAAGTAGGAATTGCTGGATAGTAAAGTTCACTCCCACTGCTGCAAATTAAAGCATCAAATTCATGAAGTTGTACATTTCCAGAATTCAACATCCCAATAATTTCATCAATGGCCAATGGAGTTGATAGCACAAGACCAAAAAATATTGCCATTGTTGCATCAGAATGCACAACTTTCAATATCTCCTGAATGATCTCCAACATGCGGGGAGAAATATTACCATTGTCATTATAACAGTCCACAGCTATAACAAAAAACTTCTTCTTCTTTACTTCATAAAAATAATCTTTGCTCAGTTCTGATAGCTTTGTAATAGATAGGAAACCTTCGATGTCTAGGATCTCCCGCATTTGCAAAAGGAACCATCTATCAATATAGCATAACTCATGAATCTCTTCTGTGCTCATACCTCTTTTTCATGGCTGGATAAAGTGCATATATTCGATTTGGACCAGGAACTCTTAACACATATTTTGAATTTCTTCATCTGTAGCTGAAACTTAGATGAAACCATTTTGTGTGCTTCCAGAGACTTATAAATTTTGTTGGATAAGACCTAGTGACAACAAGGCAGATTAGGATTCTCAAGGACCACCCACCACAAGTTCCTACTACATTTGTGGAAGCTGGTGGTTGAACCACCCGACTAGCTAAAGTTAAGGGAGTAGCAGGTATATTTGTCCTAGGAGTACCAACTAGGGGAGGTGGCACCCCATCAGTCAAAATAGATGGGATGGGGGTAGATGGAATTTCTTTTGCACTAGCCATAAGTCTTCTCACAGGAACACCAATCACAGGTGAATTGAAAGGACGAACCTAGACAATCATAGGATCATTTAGGTCAGTAAGAGGTGAATTAAAGTTTGTTGCAAACTTGTCAGCCTGTAAGTATTCTATCTCTACTATGGTTTTATCAACCCGGTTTGTCCTAAGTTCTGGTTCACTCGGAACTTCACTAACTCCTATCGGTTCAAAAGAATTATTTGTGTCTAATCTTCTCCTTTGAGGGGGTGGTGGAGGCTCCACTGTAGTAAACAGAGGAAGGTTTTGCAACCTTCTTGACCTTCTAAGAGGTTGGTCCTCCATGATTAAAAATTTGACTCTTCACACCCTAAGGCCGTCTAAACATAAACAAGCCACACAACAATTGCTACAAAATTTCCTAAAGCCACAACAGACACAAGGGGTGTAAGATATTCTTTCCAAAATAAAGCTGAGAGACAATTACTTAGAATCCTTGTAGATGTTCTTAGGCACAAGTGGAGGAATCACCCACCTCCCTCCCACACCTTCTACCAAAGTTACCTTCCAAGCCTGTCCAAGGTCAACCAGAAATAGCCTTCTAGTGTACCTGTGTATAAACCCTAGATGCCAAAGAGACTAAAGGCTACCGCAACTATAGTGACAGTCTAGGGGGATAGTTGCAAGCTTGGTTTGTATGCATGGGCAAGGTAGCAAAGCATGAAACCCTATCAACACCGACACCACACAGGGCCTAAAGGGTGGTATTGATAGAAGTCCCTAGATGCGCAAAAACCTTGGTCTACACTTTGACAAGGAATTAGAGGGTTATCTCCTCAATCCAATCCTCCACACGACCTCGCTCTTAACTCCCGTTTGAGAGGAGCTTCCCAGATACAATCAACATAGAAGAGGGTTTACCTATTGATTGGATAACTACATCTGAATTTAAACACTTCTGGAGAGTTTAAACTCCCTATTCCACAAGTCTATCCTAATCTAGTTGGTGTATGAGCCTATAAAATAAAACTTACTAGTAATTTTTAAATTATATCGTTCATTTTAAGGGATGTTTTTAGTCAGAAGGTAAATGGCGTGAAATACTATGATGTTATAAACTTGATAAGAGAAAGCAAAATGATGTATAAAGAAAATTCCAAAGTAAATTGCAACTACTTAAACCAAATTTCTTTTCTGTTTGCAAATATAAGATAATGAAATTGAAACTAAGTGCAAGAAAACTAATACTTCTTTTTATAATTTTTGAAAGTTTATTTGAAAAATACTAAAAATAAAACGACTAAATGCAACTAAATGCAAAAGTATAAAATGTTTTTTCTTCACTTTTTTCAAATTCTTCAAAAACTACAATGCAACTAAATGCGAATTTTTTGAGCAAGTTTGAATAATAAGAGCATATAATAAGTAATATGAAGTATAAAGCACCCAAAATAGCCAACTCCAATCAATCAAGAAGAATACTCGGAAAAAACCTGACTTGGAGAAACTAATGAACTGAAAAAGTCCACTAGATTCAGAAAATAACCAGTGACAAACTGACACTACAAAATTCAGTACAGAGTATAAAGTATCCAAAGCCCTAATCACCGACTTAGACAAAAAGCAATGAACTTATAAACCAAGAAGGAGGACCAACTTCAAATCACTAGATGAAAGAAAATTCAAACAAAGAAAGCTCAAAGGCTTGAAGACAAGCAAAAATGTGTGACACACAAGAATTTAGACTCACAGAGTCATGCCAATAACAGAAGACTTCCAAGCAAGAAAAAAACCAAACAAGATAGGGACAAGAAAACCCTACCCAAATTTTATGCTCCTATAGGATATACGCAACTGTGTATGCAGGAAACCTGTGTACCATACATGGCTGTCTTATAGAGAAACACGCGTATACAAGGTGCTATATGTGACTATGTATAACAACAACCCGCGTATACAACTAAA
Organism: Pseudotsuga menziesii; assembly: GCA_001517045.1. Classification (NCBI taxonomy): domain Eukaryota; kingdom Viridiplantae; phylum Streptophyta; class Pinopsida; order Pinales; family Pinaceae; genus Pseudotsuga; species Pseudotsuga menziesii. The sequence continues at coordinate 29,150 of LPNX010074910.1, read as the reverse complement.
TATTTTTCAAATAAAAAAGAATAGTAGAGGCTTGTGGTAACACTACACTATAAATCAAAAGCAAGATAAAAAAGACCACACTCCAAATGAGAAATGGAAGAAAGACCGATAAAGAACCCACGGGATAAACCCACAGCAGGCTGGACTCCCCAGTGGAGTCGCTAGTTCTGTTGTACAGGACACTTCACCCTTGTAATATAGGGTGTGGGGTTACCAATTTACTATTATACTTGCAGACAATTAGATTTTATAGAAACTGGAATGAGAATAGGAATATATTTTGGCTTACCCAGTTTATGATGGTTGATCCAAGCTTGGTATTCTCTTGCTTTATTCCTCTCCAAAGCTTCTAGGGATGCTTCTCTTCACCTGCAAAGAGCCGATTCTTCAAGCAATATCATACATATATAAATCAGAGGTTAGATGAAAACCATATTAATAACATAATTGAACATATTCATTCAACCAATATACATGAGATAAGCACAATACAATAATGGAAGAAGAATTCTCTTTATTAACAAACAGTGAATAGGTAAGAATACAACCCAGATTTTGACACAAGGACTCCTCTGCAACTGAGGACTCTGAGTTCTGCTACTCAAAGACTCTGAAGGTATACCACCATCATAACTTTTCTCTCCAAAAAATTATTCATTAGCCCCATCTCAAGGCCTCTATTTATACTTTGGGAAATAGAGAGGTTTCAAAGGTTAGGATGGTTGAGATAGTTGGGATAGTTATGGATTAGGGCCCAACTAATCTCATATAATCTTGATTTATATTTTTTAAGGTTGAATTAAGGTATATGTGAGTATTAATATAGGCAAGTTGTGTATGACATGCAGGTTGTTCAAAGGAAACTCGCATATTCAAGGTACACGCAGGTTGCAATGCACATAGTTGCATATGACACGTGAGTTGCAATGCACATAGTCGCATATGACACGTGATTTGCAATGCACATAGTCGCGTACGCAAACCAAAACATAGAATAAAAATATATAAGGATGGTCTCAAGATAATGCATCAAAGGTCATGCACATATATAGTGTTTTGGCCACTTCAATCCAAATTGTCCTTTTGTGTATCGACATGGTGAATGTCAGCACTCAAACAGAGAAGTGCCATTTTGGATGATAACGGATACCTAGGGATAGTATAGGTAGATCCATCAAAATTAGTTCTTAGAATTCCCCTATTTTTGGGGATAAAACCCCATCATCATAGAGAAATGCCAAAGAAAGATACAAGTGAAAAGAAAGTGACACACAAGAAATTTTAGGATAACAATTGGAAAAAACAGTCAAATCAAATTCCATAGGAGTAAAAACTAAATCACCTTAGAAATATTTCCTAACAACTTCTGAGACATATGAAAGTACCAAAATTTAACCTATAAAAGAGGATCCTAGCCTAGAGAACCTAGTGGATGTAGAGAATATTAATGCACTATTTGGAAACACATCAGAACCTGTAATTTCTCAGATAGATTCCACTCTAAGTCCACTAAGACCCACTAAAGGGAATATACACCCCCAAACGAGGCCTAGAATAGAAAGGTGGGATTGTTGGACTACTTTTCCTCACTCTCGCAACCCAATTTCAACAATAATACAACACCAACAAAACACCTAAAGACATTAGCTCGACAAAGCAAGATTAGCCTGCAATACCTGTGAGGCAAGTGCAGTCTCACCCAATATATATTAATGTGTAACTTACAGAACCATGTTTTCATAGTCAGGGAGGTATTACAGTCCCTTAGCACACGACCAAGGCGCTCAACGGAGTCAGAATGATGGAGTATTTTACTACTCGACAATGGCGCAACAGTACGACACAACCTTGTCCTTGACAACTTAACACCTTATGCAACGATGCAACACAGATGACTCCTTAGTATTAAATGACAACCCGACGATTGTATTACAACTTAACAATATTTTAACACAAAATATACCAAATGCTCGACAATGCTTTAGTCATCCATTGATTCACTACTTTTATCAGTATTGTGACATTCATTCAAGCAATAACCATAAACAATGCAAGATAATCAAACATTCAACATTAATCGTTAAACATTCAACACTCAACACTCAACATTCATCAACAAAGGAAATAGCATGGAAACCCATCTTGGTAAAAACCATGAGGGTGCTCTTCAAATGGCATGAGAAAAATATGGCACCTTGCAATTTGCGACTTATAGACTGTTTTGAGATATGTCTATTTAACTCGTAATCTTCTTTCTCTCATCCTATCTATTTTATTATTTTCTTCTAACTACTCATATCGATCTGCACACAGCCTGGATCGACTCTTCTACTCTACTATCTACGCCCTCAGCTGCAAAATGACTCTTCAAAATGGTCTATGCACTCAGTTGCATATTCGCGACTCAACAACCTACTCTACTATTAGAATTCTCTCCGATCTCCTCAAATACTTATACTATTACCAAATGAATTAACCAAAATACAATCTCTCTAAATCTAACCCTTATACAAAATGGGTTCCTCTTATTCATATAAGTTACAAGACCGCGTAGGGACGACTAAGTAAAACTCAGTTATTATAGTAATAAGTAGCCACAAAAATGTCTTGTATTACATTTATGATAGGACATATCTAGCCACAAAATTTCCTTCAATACATTTAACACAATCCATAACTAGCCACAAAATGTCCTTCAATACATTTAACATGGGACATAACTAGCCACAAAAATTGTCCTTTAGTCTTTTGGTGACTAGAGCACCTGCAGAAATTCCTAACTTGTCACCTTCAAACCTTAACTCTTCTACGTACCAATATTCCACCGACTCTGGGTGTGCTTTTCCTCATTGTATGATTCCTCATTGTAGCTTTCCCTGTTCTGTGCTTCCTTTTATTCCTTTACCTGATTTTCCTCTGTTGCATGCCTGCTTTTCCTCTCTGCATGTACACTTCGGTTTCTTCCTTTATCTCTTTCCTGGCCCAACAGTCACCCAAAAACCACACGTGGCTCATTCCGAGCCACAAATTAGACTTATGTCTCTTGCGTAGGCTATGCCATGGGACCAACCTTGTCCCAAAATTCCTTCAAAATGCCTTCTACCTGGGAAACCTTTTTCCCTACTTCCTTTGCTTGCTTTCCCAATTGTTCGACATAGTCAGAACTAATATGTTCCAACAATTCTTCTTCTAGCGAATGAGTGATAAGTTGGATCTTTTACTGTATAGGATGAATGATCCCTGTAACTCTTTCAGCGTTCGTCTGCTTGGTAGCCTGGTACGCAATAGAATTCTCTCGAATCCTTATCTTGGTCGTGATAACATGCTGAACAGCATATACTTCAGCCAATGCTAGTTTGGAAAAATCTAGCATTAGTGTCCCTATCTCCTGGATCATATTGTCAAACTCTAGTGTTCCTATTTCCACTGCTTGCAATTGGACGTCGATATTCACCGACGTAAACAACAGTGACGTTACGAATGCGTCATTAGGATCGATGCCATATGTCTCACCTTCAATTGTGTGTCACACTTCATTGATGGCCTCAATGATCATATTGATGTGCTCCACCAATTTTTCAGTCAATTGTAGCTTCTTTTTACCTATGCCTTTAAGACTAGACATTGCAACCTCTGTGATTTTTTCAAAAAGCAAGATCATGTCTTCTTCAGCTAAGTTGAATGTGTTAGCCATTTTATCGATTTTGTGTTTCTTATGATGTGATTGAGGATATTCCTTCTCCTATTCCTGGTGGAGGTTCTACAAATCCTCATCATTAGGTGTTTCTTCTCCATAATCCTTATCAAATCCCTGATCGATGTCATCATTGTTGTCGCCCGTGTCATGCGACTGGTTTCCTTTCTCGTCACCCTCATCTTGGTCATCGCCTTGGCCATTCCCTTGGTCATTTACTTGGTTTGCTCCTTGGTCCATTTGCACATTGACCGAGATGTGCCATTCCTCAGTCCAATCCCGGATGGCTACTTCCACATTCAAGTCAGTAATCATGAAAAGCATCAGTGGCGCTTGTTTTTTTAGGTCTTGTCGTGGCTCCAAAATAATTTTGTGGGAAGTAGCCTTGAAAATTATGAAAGATGAATGATTTCAGACTGTTGCAACCCATAGTCTATGCTGGTGTTTTATTGATTCTCGCAATGCCTACGCATGCAGAAAGAACTCTATCTTATTCTCCTTTTATCGGATCTTGTCTTCTTTGTCCTCCCACAGATTCTCATACTTCATGCCATGGTAAAGTACTGGGACATCCAATGGCTGGTAGTCGGGTGGGTTTGACCAAACAACAAAATAAATTAAAACAAGCAACCATGAGTAGTGGAGTTTGGCCTTACTCTCCTTCAACACCTACTCGACATCCTCCAGTAGCTCATTCAATAGATACTATGACCAATTGAACATTACTCCTTCTGCACACTGTTCTGCAAGTTCCACCGTCCCGACGGTGCACTCAATGGGCCACATCTTGTGCAGCAGCTTACAAGATAGAATATTTGTGGTGAACCTCAATGTGTTTTCAGTTATAGAGGAAATGAGGAATCCTCTATTAGCATGTTGGATATCATACTTCTCATTTATCTTCGCCATATCCTGGTTTGCATGCATATATGGCGTAGCGTCGTGTTCATGGCATGGGAGACCTGTTATTGTTGAAATTAGCTCGACATCGATAAGATAGGGTCTTTATAGCCATAAATAACCTACATGGAAGCAAACCAAGAGCTATTTCACATATGTTCTCACCTTCTTGCTTCTACCAAAGTGCGACATGAGCACTAAGTTAAGTAGCCCTACTCTTTCTATACCTCAAGCCCATTGCATTGGAACTACCAACTGCGGCTCAGGTGGGACGACCAGTTACATGATCATGTATTTCTTTCTCTCTAGGTCCACTTTCTTCTTCATATCATTATATTCAAATTACAACTTCACCAGTATCGGGATTATGTTCATTAGCAGTGACACTCTTGCAGGGATCTGAGGTGCAACTAAGGAGGAGCACGCTTTTGTTGGAAGCTTCACTTCAGGCACCTCTACTCTCCTTGGCCGAACATATGGTGGTAGAAGGTTTCGCTCTTCTATAGTGTAATTTTCGTCTCTTCATAGAGGCGAAGATCATGCATCTTTGGTAGGTATGTCCTTAGTGGCATTACGCTTCTTTGATAACTTTGGTACCTATACCCAAGGCGCTGATGTTTCTGGGATGTCCCTCTCTGACACAAATGGTCATAGCGTCGGTAGAATATCTTAGTGTCCATATGTATGGTTGGCCACAATAATCGAGCTTGCAATATCTTGTGCATGGTTTCCTTTCCAGTGCAGTGTCCTCCTGTGACACCGGCATGTGCTTCAATCATTGTCCGTTGTTGTTCATGGTCGAAAACACATCGCCTCAATATTTCATTAGGGCCCATATTGTATAGGTGTCATGTATTCAATGTATAATTAGTGGCCTTGATTACCAAATGTTTCTTATGCACAGTGGTGAACCCTTTAGGCGCATAGCATGTGCTTAGGAAGTGGATGACAACGTTAAGATCCTCATTTTGATCATCAATCATGGTGACCACAAATAGCTGCGCATCATGCAAGTTATCCTCTAGACTGGTTGGTTCTTCACCACTTTCTATCCTCGATAGGTGATCAGGTCCCACATTCAGTCGACCAAATTTAACAATGAATTCAAAGTCAAATTCTTGAAACAAGAGGAGCCATCGACAGATCTTCCCCCCCAACACTGGCTTGTTGACCAGTAATTTTAATGTCGAATGATCAATGTACATTTTAAAATGTCCACCCAACAAGTACGGTTGGAATTTCTACGGTGCATAGACCATGGAAATTCCTTGTCTTTCTGTTGTAGTATAATTATTCTCTATCGTTGAAAGTTTTCTTCTAGAAAAATAAATAGGGTGGTCAAGCGCACCCTCACTTGCTTGTGTCAATACTATGCCGAAAGTGATAGACGACGCGTCGACATGGACATGGAACTACTTCTTCCAGTTAATAAATGTTCTTTGATTTTTCTAAGCTTTCATAAGAATCTTCTGTCCACTGGAACTTCGCATCTTTCTTCAACAGTTTCTCCATAGGTGTGGTTATCTCTGCATACCCTCTAATGAATTTCCTATAGTAACTTGTGTTTCCTAGCACTAATTTAAGTTGTGTGACTGATGTAGGTGGTGGAAATTCAATGATAATCCCAAATTTCATTGGGTCGACCAAAATTTCATCGGAACACACAACATGTCCCAACAACACACCGAATGGTGCCAAAAAAATACATCTATTTAAATGAACTGGCAACAATGGACCAACATCATGCACAGACTCTCAATATGGTCTCTTACTAGACCAAACATTGTCCAATCATCAAAGTAGACATCATGAAATTTATGTATGAAATCTTTAAAAGCAGAAACTACTATTCTAGAAAAAATAGTAGGTTCATTCTTCAGTCCAAAGTGCATTATCGTATACTAGTTGCATCTCGATTCTATGATGAATTTTGTTTTATGTCGATCTTCCTTCACGATTATTACTTGATGGTAGCCAGAAAATTCATCGATGAATGAATACATCTCTTGTCCTCCAACTCTTTCCAGTACCTTATCTATGAATGGTGTTGGGAATGGATGATGCAGCTGTGCATCATTCAACTTCCTTAGGTCAATAAATATCTTGTCTTCGCCTGTTGTCTTCTTATCCTAGATCACTATAGGGCTGATCCATTCTGATTCCACAACAGGTTCAATGATTCCTGAATCGAGCATGCGATCCAATTATGCTTTTACCTTGGATTCAACCTATAAGGTCGCTACTTTACCGGTTTAGCATATGGTTTCAGGGGTATTTTCATCTCCCTCAAATCTCCTACTAATCCCTTCATCTCCAAGAATTTGGTAGGAAATAGGTATTTAAGCTCATGTAGCAAGTCTGTGATCTTTGATACCATCTTATCGTCCCAATAATATTCTATATTAGCGAACTTAAAGTTCTCCATCAAGCAAATGTTCACTTTCTTTATTTTTAGTGGCTTGAGGAACTAGTCGCTCGACATACTACTTCCTTCGACTTCGCGTGTGCCCTCCGACTCTGGTATTTTTATGTTAGTCAAATCAACATTTGGCTCTCCGGCTAGATTGTAACAAGCCATGCAATACTGGATGGTCACGCTGCACTAGTGGGAACTCACAACTTCGAGAAGGATTTCAGAAAATATCATTTCCTTAATCTCTTGAAGCACAACACCATTTGTTGGTTTCTCATCAATAAATGCAAAGGTGTGTGCAAACTGTGTAACCACCTCCTCCCAATCCTGAGTTCCTTGTCGCAACTCCATGGTTGTATACCAGCTTCTAGGTGTCATTTCCAAGGTGTTAATGAAATAATGGACCCATTCATGTCATGGGTATTCTGAAAATGCTATGCTACACTGATTAATGTGCTCAACAAGGTTTGACAACCTTGTGTACTTCTGACTCACGACGGTGACTTCTTCATCGAATCTAACTTCCACGAATCTTCTGCACTGTGACCATTCTGATATGGATTTCTTATGTGTACCCTACCATCTAGTGGGTGTAGCCTTTAGTAGATAGTCTAACACAGACAAGCATTGCGGTTCTATTACTAATCCATTGAACTCACTAAGGAAGGTCACAATATTAGGAAAGCCCTCATATGTGGGTATCTCCCTCAACTGATTCTCCACTGGTCGCATAGACCTAGTAATCATGGTGCATCTATGCATAGAGACTTCATGCAACCTATTATGCCAGTTCTATAAGGCCTCTCCTGAATCTGATGTGTATGAACTAGCACTCCTCCAGCTCAGGTTTCTATCTGTTGTCGATTTTACATAATCATCTTTTAAGTGTTGACATTATAAATATGGTCTAGATAGTCACCCTATTCTTCACTATTGACTAGTTTGACATACCTTTGTCCCTCCAGTGGATCAATGGGTGACACTACCCTCATCTCATCATCCTCGAACGAGAGTATTCTTTTCTTGAATTTATAATGGTCTGATTATCTATGGCCCAATCTATTCCCATAACCATGAGATATGGGTTCGTTTTGTCGACAATGTTGATGAATTTAAATTATGTAATGAATGTGTGCATCCCCTCAATGTCGACAAGGACTTGACTTATCCTACCAATTTGTAGTACCTTCGCCTGATTTCCAAGCCTCAATTGGACAGGGGACCAGTCTAAGCACGACTTTCCCATGCTCTCCCAACTCTTTTGCATCAGAATATTGACATCCGACCTCGGGTCTAGAATAATGTAATCCATGTCATAGTCCCCTATCTCCACAATAATTCGTAAATTGTGCCCCATTTTGAATTTCTTTTTGACATGGTTAACCATCTTTCTAGGTTGTGACTCAACCAGGGTTTCTTCTATCAGTGCTCGTAGTTATACAATGGCATATTTAACATGAATTATCTCTAAGCAACTTGACATAAAAGACTTGAGCTTACAAACATTTTTTAAAATATGCTTCTAGAATAGTTGTTGGAAGCATTCAGGTATATCCCTGACTTCAACTGAGGTCAACAGTTGTTTTGAATCCACGAACTTGGGTCGTACATCCAAAAATACCTTCTTTTTTTGAACGTTGAATGGTACTTTCTTCTGCGCTGCAGGTCGCACTTGCAGTTGTGCATGTGGTTGTTCTTGTGGTATATTTTGATCAACTGCAGTCATAACACCTCCTCATGTTATGACTGCAATGCTTAGATTTGTTGGCTTAGAAACAATCATCTGAACATTAGGTTTAGGTTTTGGATTTGGATTCTATGCTGGGTTAGGGCCTGTGATGGTCCGAGCTTGCCACTTTCAAATCAACTAGGGACATTGCTCTACATTATGGTCCTGTGCTTTGCAATATGAACATCTCTTTGCAGGTTCTTGGCAATATCTGATATAATGGCCTGGATGTCCACAGTTATAGCATACAATTGTACCTCTTCCTTTGCCAAATCCTCCTCCTCCTCTGCCTCTAAATTTTAAAACCCACCTTCCCTGAGGGTGTGGTTGCTAAGGTGGGTACTAATTCTGTGGTGCATACTAGTTCTGCAGTGCATACTAGTTTTGAAGTGCATACTAGGGATTATACTTATTCTAATACTTGTTTTGTGGGAAAGGCACAGGCTAGTGGTGCGCTTGCACCTGTTCAACTTGAGTCTATCCATCGCTCTTCATTAAATAGGTGTCTACTATATTCTTCGTCAGGAGCTAATATGCTCTACAATCCTTCTCATCATGCCCTACTGACTTACAAAATTTACAGAAAAGGTTGGATGGGGTACTTAAAATCTTCTGCAAGTATAGACAATCCTCACTGCGATGCCCTCTAGTATGGAATATTCGGCACTAGGGTAGCCCATGGGTACTCAATGGATTTGGTGCACCCGATGAGATATAGGTCATGTATAATGGACAATTATCCTTAGTGACTCCATCCGTTCGAAATCTTGTGCACTATAAGTCCTCTTCATATTCTTTTCCCTTCCTGATGTCCTGAAGCTACACCGTCATATTATCCAACTACGACTCAATCTGCATTATTCCTGCACCACCATCTCCAATCAGCGAGGATTCTAGCTTCATCGCTAGTTCTAGCGCTTCTGTCTGTGACACAATCTTCTGTTGCATCAAAGGATCTTGGATGTGTGGTAATAGCACAACAATAAACCACTCTTTATGCTGAATATCTGACATCTAGAAACTAACTTTGGCCACAAAATTTTTAAACTGCTGATCAAAATCCCACATGGATTCCGTCGGTATAAATTGCTTTATCTCATTGATATCAGTGATGCACTGCGACTTAGATTTAGGTTTCATGAACTCACAAATCATCGCGAGTCGGATATCATCAAGGGTCTTTTGTGGGGTTCCTACTGGTACTATGCAAAACTTCATGAACCATTCCAATGCATGACTCCATAGAGTCATGATCATCTGCGCTTTTCTTAGGTCCGCATTGTGAACTTGGCGAACCATACAAACAACTTCACAAAGAAACCAGTGCTTCTCTGGATCTTTTTCTCCATTCCCATTGAATGTGGGTAATCTAATCTCTTCCCTAGCCATTGAGTTAGCATTGGGGTCATCTAATGAATAATTTAATGAATATGGACTCCCTTGTGTGCTAGTCATAGTACTAGAACTATCTGTAATAACACTTCTTTCAGGATATGAGGTTCTAGACCTTACTTCTGGTGATAATCCTGGCGTGCTATAGTTGTGTCCTAATATTGGTGTCTCCACAGATTCTTCAGATTCTTCTTCTCTTTTAGAAATCGAGCTATATTATTCCTCTTCATCGTAATACCATTCATCTAGTTGTAACTCAACTTGGTACTCACTTTATTCAAACAAACTAGGAGTTCGTCTACCTCCTACTGGCTTTCTTCTTTTTCCTGACTAGAATCTCCTTCCACTCCTTAGGAATCCAACTTCTAGTTCAGGTTCTGTATTTCTTGGGAACATATCAGCTCACCATTTCCCATTTTCCATATAGGTCATACACAAGATATCCCCTCCTCTTGATATGCGTCTCAACTACTCAACTGCAAAATACCCTTCTCATAGATGAGCATCTTTATCCATATACTTATAGACAAAAAGTAACTTCTTTGTGGTCCTTGGAAAAAAATTCTTTCAGCCTCACTATATGAGGTTATCAGCTGAACTAAAAACTTAGTAATATACCCTTGAAAAATACTATTGACCCAAAAATCAACATTTCTATAGATTGGGTTACTTACACTGGTTATCTCGTGAATCAGCTGAGCACTCCGCTCGATCGTTTCTCTTCTCTAGAAATTTGTTTGCCGATTCGCCAATCTTGACAACCACTCATGCAGCACAACAGGAAACTCTGTGAAGAAGATATCATGAATATTAGAGTATATGTACTGATCTATCCAGTTTTATGTGCTCAACCGCGATCCTACGCTCTCTTCTTGTGCAAATGCTAACGTCCTAGACTCTAGCCAATCCTTGATTTTCCTTCTTTGTCGAATTCCACAACATTTATTTTGACTCAAATGATTACGAGTCTTGGAAATGAAACCATTTGTTGGCCTACGTTTCCTCACTCTTGTGACCTAGGTTCAACAACAACAGAACACCAACAAAACACCTAAAGACACCGACTCGACGGAGCAAGCTCACCTGGAAACACCTGTGAGGTAGGCATAGTCTCACTCGATATATCTTAATGTGTAAATTCCAGAACCACATTTCCATATTCAGCAAGGGATTACAGTCCCTTGGCACATGGCCAAGGTGTTCGACAAAGTCAAAAGGATGGAGTATTTTACTACTCGACAGTGGTGCAATAGTGGGACACAGCTAGTGCGCAACACAACCTTGTCCTTGACAACTTAACAACTGGTGCAATGGTGTGACAAAAATGATTCCTTCATATTAAATGACAACTCGATGATTGTATTATAGCTTAACAGTATTTTAACATGAAATAATACAAAATGATCGACAATGATTTAGCCATTCATTCATTCACTGCTTTTATCAGTATTGTGACATATATTCAAGCAATAACCATAAATAATGCAAGATAATCAAACATTCAACATTAACTGTTAAACCTTCAACCTTCATCAACATAGGAAATAACGTGGAAACCCATCTGGGTAAAAACCACCAAGGTGTTCTTCATTTGTCACAAGAAATATATGGCACCTTGCAGTCTGTGACTTAGAGACTATTTTTAGATATGTCTATTTAACTTAGACTCTTCTTTCTCTCATTCTCTCTGTTTTATTCTTTTCTTCTAACTACTCCTATTGATCTGCACACATCTTGGATTGACTCTTCTACTCTACTATCTATGCACTTAGCTATAGAATCACTCTTCAAAATGGTTTGCGCACTCATCTGCAGATCCGCGGCTCAATGGACTACTCTACTAAGAGACTTCTCTATCATCTCCTCAAAATACTTCTACTATTACCAACTAAACTCACCAAAATACAATCTCTCTGAAGCTAATTCTTGAAGCTAACCCTTATACATAATGGGTTCATCTTATTTATAGAAGTTACAAGACCACTCAGGGTCAACTGAGTATAACTTAGTTATTACTGCAATAAGTAGCAACAAAAATGTCTTGTATTACATTTATGACCGGCCATACCTAGCCTCAAAGTTTCCTTCAATACATTTAACACATGCCATAACTAGCTGCAAAATGTCCTTCAATACATTTAACACATGCCATAACTAGCCACAAAAACTGTTCTTCAGTCTTTCACTGACTCGAGTACCTGCAGTCCTTATTGACATGTCGCCTTCCAGCCTTAAATCTTCTACCTACCAATATTCCACCGACTCTGGGTATGCTTTTCCTCGTCACACCATTGCCTTCTTTTCCTCTCTACACTTGTGCTTTGGTTTCTTCTTTTATCTCTTTCGTGGCCCAACAAGGATCTCTCATCATCATCCTCAATGGAGAGAAATATAAGCTTTACCTTGTTAGATACTCCACTCACAATGGGATTCCTTGAAGAGGAAGTAGAACATGAGGCACAAAATGAGACAGCCTTTGGATTCCCAATTCTAGATCTAATACAAAACATTAATGTGAAAAACATTCCCTTATCTTCATTACATGGCTTTCATGGAAATAGTACTAAAGATCCTGATACTTTTCTCTTCGAATTCGACATATTATGTCAGAGTTATAACTATATCCATGATTCCCAGAAATTGAAGTTATTTCCTTCTACTCTTAAGGATGCAACATTTCGCTGGTTCATGGGACTAGGGTAATTTAGTATAAGGACATGGGATGAAATGAAAAATGCATTCCTAAAGAAATATCAAGATTATTGTAGGTCTAAAGATTCCCATCATAATATTTTCAAGATGTAGCAACATGAAGAAGAAAGTATAGAATACGTTCTAGAGAGGTTCAACTACATTCTTCAAAAATATAAATATAATACCCTCTAGGAAGATGCAATGAGAACACTCTTCCTGAAGGGAATTTTGAAAAATATATTGAAATTTTCAATCTGATGCCTGTAGGTGATATTTATCACAAGTCATTCAATGATATATGTGAATTGTGTAGAAAATACTCCCATGGTAGGGATAAAACAGGAAATTTTGTAAGGGATGGATTTCCTTGAGCCTCTAGGTCAGTAAATACTAGTGGGGTCACCAGAATGGAGATATGGAATATTTTGGAAAATTTTAAAACCGGTATCCTTGACACCCTAACCTTTCAATTTGATGCCATGAAGACTAAGAAGAGGTAATAAGAAGAATATTGTGCATCATTACATATCTTTTGTCCCAAGTACAGGAAAATACATCCTCTCAAGGAATGTCCCGTTAAAACTATTTTTGTTTGTAAATTATGTACTGAAAAACATTTGGAAAATTCTCATGCACTAAGAGAAATATAGGCTTTATACAAGATAAGTAATGAAGCAGGTGATAAGTCTTATGCACCAAGAAGTACAGTGCAACGTCAACCCAAAAATCAATATCCAGATCCTACATACCAAAATCCAGCTTACTACTAACCAATGCAACCTACATGGAACCCACAAGATTGGCCAAATTGGAAACCTCAACATGTACAAAACTAGCCTTGGAAACATGGTTGGAGGGGACAGGGTTATGGTGGCATGCATCCACAAGTACCATCACATGTTCCTTCTTACTCTCCATATCCACCCAATGCTCAACAACTTATACCACGTTTTACTCCACCATCGCTACCAGCTCCACAGATTCCTCAACAATACCATAACGTAAATCCCCCTCAGCCAACCTTACTGCCTGCCCAACCTATTCCAATTGAAAACAATAGATTTACTCAACCTATTAACAATGTTGAGGTACCTCATTCCCCAAAATTTGCTATCAATGTCATACCAATGCAGGATATACAACTTAGGTCCAAGACGACTGTAAATAGGGAAAATCTTGATGTTGTTATCCAAGAAGAATTTGAGGAATAAAATGAGGAGAATCGTCCAGAAGAAATAAAATATTAATATCTTGGATAATACTCACATGGTTGAAATACAACACACACCTCAACCACAAACATCAGGTATTCCTTCATATCCATAAAGGATGGCCATAGAAAAGCCTGTGGTAAAGCCTCAGTTTGATTTTGGAAGTGAGCTAAGGAATGTATGCATTCAAATCCCTTTACTTCAGGATATTAGGGATCTTCCTATTTACTCAAAGATGATTAGAAAACCATGTTTAAAGAAACCAGGGAGAAAACAGAAAGATCCACTAGCTATACATGTGGTAGGCCAACTGTCTGATTATATATCAAATCAGCGCCTACTTCAAAAGTTTGCAAATCCTGGAAATCATATTTTAACTGTATCTATTAATAATGTTTCCATACAAAATGAATTAATTGATTTAGGAGAATCAAGTAGCATTATGTCCATATCCACTTTACAGGTATTATAGTTAAATAACATGCTCAGACCTACTCCAACAGTTTTGGAGCTAGAAGATAAAAGCATTGTAGAACCTGTAGGGGCACTTAATGACATAATCGTTATTGTGGCCTCCTGGGAATACCGAGTGGATGTTTTTGTTCTATAGGGAAAGGATCCTTCCAAACAGAATACAATCATCCTAAGAAGGACTTGGTTTGCGAAAGCTAATGATTTTATAGGGTGTAGGGAAGGGATACTAACACTATCGAACGACCCTTCTCTGCAAAATATTACCATGTACCCACCAGCCCAACCAGTAGCAGAAATGTTATGGTTGGAAATATCATATGGAGATGAGGAATTTGAACAACCATTGTTGTTTATCAGTCAATCTAGAGGGTTATAAGATCAAACAGAAGATTATATTTTAGATCAATTTATTTATGCTACAACTAGCATTGATTTTCCTCACTCTTTTTCTGAATTTGATTATTTGCTCACATAAGACTTCCAAGAACATTTTGATACATTAAATATATTACATCAATAGTCCTTTTTATGGATGAGAAAATGGAAGCTTTCATAGTTCCAATTGAAGTTAGTCCTTGGAAGTCTTTTATAGTTAATGCTAGATTAAGTCAAGACCAACAGGACCAATTAGTCCATGTATTGTAGACACAATCACTAGAATTTTCCTGGACCAATAAGGATGTGAAGGGGATAAAACCTAACACTTGTATTCATCATATTTACACTCAGAAGAATATCCTGCATGTAAAACAACTGTAGAGGAGAATGAATCTTGCTTTAAAGGATATTCTGAAGAATGAACTACAAAAATTACTTGATGCAGATTTCATCTATCCCATTTCTGATAGTAAATGGGTTTCCCCTATGATATTCATCCCCAAAAAGGGAGGGAAATGGAGAATATGCGTATATTTCCATGAGCTTAATGAAGCAAAATTGAGATTTTTTTTCCCTTCCCTTTATAGATCAAGTTTTAGACACTTTGTCCGTAAAAAAACATTTTTCATTTTTGGATGGATACAATGGATACAATCAGATAAGGATACCTCCTAAAGACTAGGAGAAGGCTACGTTTACCTATCCATGGGGGACATATTTCTAAAACGTATTACCCTTTATACTGTGTAATACTCCTCCTACTTTTCAGAGAGCAGTCTTAGGTATTTTGGATGATTTAACTCATGATTGTGTAGAATTCTACATGGATGACTTTACACTTTATGGAAACAATTTTGAAGAAGCCCTTCATAATTTGGAGAAAGTTTTAATCAAGTGCCAGGGAAAAAACCTTTCTTTAAGTTATGAAAAATGTATATATTAAATGAAGTCATATTTATTGGACATCATATTTCCTCGAAGGGTATTAAGGTTGACCCTGCTAAAATAGAGATCATTACCAGCCTGCCTCCCCCTAAAACACAAAGGGAAGTCAAAAGTTTTCTAGAACATCCTGTCTATTACCATAGATTTATTGCGAACTTTAATAAGATAGAATCTCCATTATTTAAATTGATGGTTAAGGATGTTTCTTTTTGTTGGGATCAGTATTATCAACTTGCTTTTGAAATAATTAAAGAAAAATTGTCTTCGACATGAATTCTAAGAGGACCAAACTGGTCTTTTCCTTTTCATATATATACTTATGCATCTGATACTTCCTTAGGGGAAGTCCTTGCACAAAAGGATAATCAATATTATGATGCCATCTACTTTATCAACAAAATATTAACACCAGTTGAATTGAACTACACAATGACTGAAAAATAATTCTTAGCAATAATTCATGTTATTAATAAATTTAGGCATTACACACTAGTACAAGTGATCAATTTTTCCACGACAAAAACATGGCAATATCCATGGAAAAGCGTGGATATTGCCACGTCTAAGTGTTTTTTGTTCCGTGGAAACTATTTCATCGCAATAGAGACGACCCCTAATTTGTGTCGCAAGAGCGATGACCCCTTTCCGTCGCTATAGCCATGCTCTGTATAAGGTTTTTAAAAAAATGGAAAACCAAGCCATCGCTATAGCCACACAATTTCGTCACTATACCCACGCCTTTCCGTCGCTATAGCCACGCTCTGTATAATGTTTTTTTAAAAATGGAAATCCAAGCCGTCGCTATAGCCACGCAATTCTGTCGCTATACCCACGTCGTTCCGTCGCTATAGCCACACTCTTGCATCACTGTATCGACGTTGGGTGAAATTTTATTAAAAAAAAATACTTGCATTGCCGTCGCTGTATCGACGGTGGGTGGAATTAAAAAAAAAAAAATACTTGCTGCCATCTCCAGCTTATCAATATCCTTCTGTTTCTTAAAGGAATCAGAATGTGTGGTGCCATCTTCCTTCTCACAACGCTCTTTAGACCACTCAAGCTCTACCATAAGACATTGGTTCTTGCTTAGTTCAATTGCTAGCTTACCGACGTTTGCATTATGCTTATTTTCAGTATCTCTTGCTATTTGTAGGGCAATCAGTGCTGCATCATTATTCTGCACAATATGGATATCACCGATTCAAGAACATGTTTCACTTTTCAGTTAGTAACAGAATAAAATTCAGAAATTTGTGATAAAAGTCCATGCCACATTACAATTTAATATCAAACTCTTAACACAATTTCAGAGGATATATTTCAATATTGCATAACTTTTTCTTATGGACAAAAACCTAGCATAACTTTTACTTATGGACAAGTTCAGAAGATAGATTTCAACAATGCATAATTTTTTCTTCTTCTTCCGAATTGTATTGTATAATGGAATTGAATATTACCTGATGCTGAAGACCAATGGCTTCCAACTGCAATGATATTCCTATCATGGTAGAAGATTCTGAATCAGGCTTTGCAGTTCTACTCCCAGTTATGGATTTTTCTAGGACATGATTCAAAACAGAACCATATCCTATATGCTCTGAAAAACAGTCCTGTTCAATATTATCGTAAGGTTCTTCCTGGCTCTGCATTGTCAAGTGAAGAATGTTCAAAATGGTCTCAGAATTATCAATACACGTTGTGCCTTCACTTGAACAAAACATGTAAGTGACAAAAGGTTTGTATGGGCTTCTCTTGGAAACCATGTCTAACTCCCTTGGAGAACCACATCCGTAGTTTGATACTGCATAAGTATACTGTAGGACATTATCCAGAAGAGTCCTACAGGCATCTTGAATAAAAGAATCGGGTTTATCTGAACTGTCATTAACCATTATGCCATGCCAATGAGGCAAAATAGTAATCAAGGGCTCAGCAATGGACTCAAATGGTGCAAGGAACATCTGAGGAACAATATCATGCTTGGAAACCAGGTGACAAAAGTTGCCTCCCCAATTCTCATGACCAACTGCTTCGACAAGTCTTTCATCTCCCACTAAAGGGCAACCAAATGTTATACAAAAGGGTGAGCTTTGCCTCAGCCTCTTTTTTAGTAACTAAAGTGTGGCCAAGGTTGCATTTGCCCCTCCTAAGGAATGACCCACAAATATAATGGGTTTCAGGTTCCTTTGTTTTGAACACGTATACATTTGCATCTGTTTGATCAAGGAAGACATCAACACAATTTTAAAATAATTGACTAAGTATTCCCTCTTTTTATGAATCTAATATTAGTTTGTCTTGAAAGTTAAATTTGTTTACCTTCGCTTGGAAATCTGTATTCTCCAAAATATGGAGAAACAACTTAACAGATCCCTGGTGGACGAGGGCTGGTTGATCATCATTACCCTTGAGGGAAGCAGAGAAGACCTTGTTGTCAGTTTGTATATTGCCCTCCCCATATTTGATCCCGTTGACATTGAAATGTTCTATTTCCTGAAATGAAGGGAAGGAAACATATGCAACGCCTTCATACTCATTCAAACTAAAATTCTCTAAGTTGTTTGCACGGCGTAACTCTTCCCAAGCCTTGGACAGTATTCCACATGAAATAAGGAAAGTTGCAGTATCCTGACCAACAGTGGACCTGCAACAATATTTCTGTGAATTAGCACCAAACAGAGGAAGTAGGTCAAAAACAGATTCTTGGATCTTCCTAACTCCATTCAACATTTACTGATTATAGACAAAATTGTTATTTACTACAACTCCATTCAACATTTTAAAATAAATGCCATCATTTTATCTCTTAAAAACAAACAACAATAATACAAAGATTACTATACTGAAAAATCCAACGTATTTATCTGGTATATTCTCTAGAATTTGCTCAATCCGAAGGGGAGCCAATCTTAAAAACCTTCCAATTGCTTATAAGAAAAATAATTATAAAGCACTGGGCCCTTCATAGAAAGCACTGGGCCCTTCATTTTAAGAGCAACAAATGCAGTAGAGTTGATGCGAGAGTGAGCCAATAATTATGGTCGGGCCTTTTGGGCCCTAGATGATACCGTAAGTAACCCTTGGGATCAACATCGACAGTAGCATAAGATTAGGAGAGCAGTGCTGGTTGCATAAGCTGGTTGCATCTCAACGTTTCTGCCTTATTGGTTACATCATATAGGTTATAAACAGGGTTCTCCTCCACTCCCCATTTTTTAAACTCTATCATCCATGAACCCAAAATGCTTTTGGGTTCTACAATCAGTGGCCCTTCCTCTGGGTACTTAGTCAAAAAACTTTGAATAAAGCTAATCATAAGGAATGTCTTCCCTGTTCCTGGTGCATGTGCCAAAATGCAGCCACCAGGTTCTTCAGCTATAAGGTTCTTTTGCAAAAAGTTAAATCCATCAACCTGGTGTGATTTCATGTGTTTTTTCAGATGGGGATGCAAAACAAGTTTCAGTACAGGGGTACTCTGCTCTGAGCATAAGATGCCTATGGTGCATGTGGGTGTTCCCTAATTCATAGGTGGGAAAATTCTAGGTGTTTTTTTGGGCCCTTTTTGCAGCCCTAAGGAGTAAGTATGGGTACTCCTAAATATGGATTGTCATGAGCATAATCAATCACCTATAGTAGTCCTGGGCACAACTACATGGATAATGGGCACTTTTCAACCCCAAAACAGTCTCTGACAACTATGAAGAAGCAAAAAGGCAAAAAAATTGAGCATGTAACAGCCTCTAACTCCTGTTACTTTGGTTGTTGATGCGGGGGAATCCATTGCTATTGAGGTACGAAGGAATACCAAGGCTACGAGGGTTGTTGCAATTGAGTATTAGTCAACCAAGTATTATAAGATTGCAAAGGGTCTGGGGCCATACCTTAGGGACAAGGCTGCCAAGGTCGTTTCTGAGTAATGAAGTAGACCTGCTCACTTTCTGCGTTTACACCCTGGTAGACTGCTTTCAGTCCTGGTAGAGAAGGGCAGCTATTAGTGGTGTGCTCTAATTCATAGATCTCACAGATTTAAAGCGTATCCAAAATAGTTCTAGTTATGGAATAATTGAGGTTGAGAACACCTAGTCGGATCGAATAACAAATAAAACTCGTAGGAAAAGACTAGTAATAAAGGACTAATTTCCAATGGCATGATGAGATTACTTTCTTATATAAGGTCAACTAACCTTAGTGGAACCCAAGGATCTCCTCATCCAATACATAATAGATCACTTTGTATAATTCTGCAATATAATTCTTACTTTGTATTTCATATCTTGACATTTTACTCCAACAACTGCATGGTACCCAATAAAATTGTTGTTTCCAAGAACAGTACGTCCTGGTAGATCAGAACCAACAACTGCGCACATCTATTGCCACAATGCAGTACCCAGGTTAGTGTTAAACAGCATGAGTTTACTGTATATAATGACTTGCACTAAGCAACAACTACATCATGATTTTGTATACACAAAAATGTAAGAACATTTAAAATTAAAATATACCAATGTACTTAGTTATATATCCCTCTTTTGACAAAAGAAGTCACTACACAAAAATTGGAAAAAGGTGCCACAATATTTAATCAGTAAACTTGGCTGTTTTCAA
>LPNX010074889.1:159643-237757 GCA_001517045.1 Pseudotsuga menziesii | reverse complement strand
AACAAAATCCTGTGGGAAATTTTATTTTTTGTATCACTTCTTTTACCGCCTTGCTTTGTTGCTCAGTCAATAACCATGGAAGTGACCTTATATTAATTTGATCTCCATTGTTGTTTAAATTTTCAATGATATCTTTCATTGCATGATTGGATTCATGAATGTCATTGCAAATTTTGACAATTTTTTCTTTGTCACTCCTTCCATCTAATATTCACCATAGTGTTTCAGCTACATTCTTTCTGATATGCATTGTATCAAAGAAATGAACAACTAGTAAGTGCTCATAGTAAGGCAACCTACTAAATTTTTTGGGATAACTTTTCATTCCTTGTGGAAGCCCATTTACACCTTCATGATGTTCATGCAAACCATCAGTAATCAATATATAAGTTAAAGAGATTAAAATGTCGTATATTAATACAATAAAAAAAATTAATATAAGCCAAAATAAAACATTAAAAGTTACATATAAGAGATGATCAATATGAATATATAAGATAGACAAATTGAATCATACCTTGACGATTTCTATTATATTGCAACTTCCATATGTGAGGTGTCATTCTTTGTGGTTTTAATGCGGTCTCCTCTTTCCCATTAAAAAGATGTTTTTCGATAGTTTGATACCTATGATTCTTAGAGAGGAAGTGCCTATACTCATCAAAACCTTCCTTTGAAAAACTCTTTGAATGAAGAGATTTCGTCTTGGGACCACAAACTGGACATGCAAATTTTCCCTTTGTTTGAAGACCACAAAAATGTGTTAGCCCTGGAGCATCGTGAATTGTCCAGGAAAGCATTGCATGGAATTGAAATTCCCTTTGCCCTACTAGTCTAGAGACATCATACATAGTGACACCATTCCATAGCTTAACTAGTTCATCAACAAGAGGCTCGATATATACATTCATATCTTTAACTATGTACTTACCTAAAAGAAAACAACAAATACAATACATATAAGTAAATGAAATATATATATGACATGAATATGCAGCAATATTGATCTTCATGACAAATTAAATACTAATGCATTAAGAAAACATTGTTCTAAAGTACAAATTATACCTAGAACAATCATTGACAACATTATATGCTCCCTCTTTATTGACATCCATGGAGGAATGTTATTGTTGATAACAAAAACAGGCCAAACCGAGCAAGTAGATCTCATCTCTTTAAATGGATTGACACCATCTGCTGCCAAAGAAAGTCTAGCATTACTAGGTTCTTCTTTAAAGTGTGGCCATTTTTCCTCTATGTTTGTAAATGCAGAACCATCTGTGGGCATTCGAAGAATATCATCTCCACTTCTATTCCGTGCATGGTAATCCATAAATTGTGCTATGTTTTTGCACCTAAACAGTCGTTGCAAGCGTCGAATATTGGGAATATAACGAAGAACCTTACGAGACACCTTTTTGGTTACTTGATCTGTTCAGTATCTACTGCTATGACATATAGGGCATTCTGTTGCAAACTCATACTGATTATAATATAAAATATGATCATTAGGACATGCATCAATTGCTTGATAGTCCATTCCAACATAGTTCATGATATTTTTTAAATCTCGGTATGTGCAAGGTAATTTATTTGATGGCGGTAACAAATATTCACCTATCAAACTGTTACAACAAATTTAAAAAAAATGGTTAATAAAAATATTTGAAGAGCATAATATTAACGACAACAAATACATCCTTATTATTTTTATGATGAAGTACGTATACCAATACAAATATTATAGAAACATAAATCAAATCATATATATGCGATCGATGAAACATATAATCACATACGTACCTTAACACCAGCGTGATGTCTATGTTTGAAAAAACATGCTTAACCTTCAAGTTCATTATCAGTAACATAGCAGAGAGAACACTTATGCGGGAGCCTTCAAAAAGAGGTTCCTCTGCCTTCTCAAGTGTAGGTAAATCATGAATATCTTCAAAGTCATCAATTGGCGGTGCATGAGGTTTATCATCGTCCATTCTAACATTAAATGCATCATTGATTAATGCATTTGCACCATCATCCTCAATTATGTTATCGTCATGATCATTGTCTAATTCCATGTCATCATTAACTTGATCATGATCAGTATTCGCAGGACCTGCATATTGACGTTCCTCCTGTGCTAGTTGTTCCGTAATTACCACATTCTCCATGTTCGGAACAGCCCTAGGAGGCCCTTTCTTTATAATTACAATTAAAACATCAAACAAAGAACATTATTCATGTCGATTAAGTAACAAAAATAAAAATGATACAATATACAATTACAAAAACTCTCAATATAAATACCGCATGATAGATAATCATGAATTATATTGACTTACCAATGGATGATATTCATGCCCCCCCTCAACATGTCCATGTTCTCTACAATTTCTTTTAGCTGTTTTGATCAGTAACCTTTTTCGTATTAAAGCCCCTACATCGACTGCAAGGACAATAACATTTTCCATCACCCCTTCTTTCCACTCCATCCCATAACCTAGCAAGCAATTGTCGATTTTGTTCTGTCGGATATTGATGACCTGTAACATTATTGTTACGTGGCATTTTATTACTCAAACCCTAAGAACAAAGTATGAGCAAACCCAAGTATATGATGAGTCTTCTTTTCCACAAGGGTTAGAACCAAATCCAAAGAGCAAGACCAAAATCCAAGACCAAGTGGGAAGATCCCCACAAAAGAGCAAGACCAAAATCCAATACCAAGTGGGAAGATCCCCACAAAAGAGCAAGGCCAAAATCCAAGACCAAGTGGGAAGATCCCCACAAAAGAGCAAGGCCGAAATCCAAGACCAAGTGGGAAGATCCCCACAAAATCACAAGGCCAAAAAAAAACCCTTAGGAATTTCGCATTTCTTGTCCAAGAGATAAGTGCGAGACTGATGGTGTGAGATAATGAGCCTAGGCGTACATCTATTTATATGAGTGTGTGTAGGAAAATGAACCGACGCGTCGGATATGCGACGACGCTTTCCATTTTAAATAATTAACCAATTAAGTGTATTTTATTAAATGATTGACCAATTTATGCACCGTCGCTTAAGCGACACTTATGAGCCTAGCCATCGCATGAGCGACGCTTATGACCACCATTTCAAAAAAAAATTATCTTTCTGATTTTTGGTACAGTTAAAAGAAAAAATCCACGCGCCGTCGGATTTTTCTGTTAGATTTTGGATCGAAATGTAGTAGTGATCAAACTCCCAAGGGATCCCCTGTGATGCCCTTTTTGTTGATGTCAACCTATTTAAAGTGTTTGAGGAGAAAGCAGCCCAAATTTCTGAAGATAAGAGCCTATTAATAAATCATGTGGAGTCTAGTTTTGGAGCAAGGATGTTTGAGCATGATGACTTGGCTGATGAAACTGAGAATATAATGATTGAGTTGAAATTTTTGACATACAAGATTAGTACTGTCTTTATTTGTAATGGTATATCAACTCTTTTAAAAAATGGACCTGCTGCTTATAAGGAGTACTACTTGAAGAAAATGAATATCTGGGGCACATCGCATGCAAAGATAAAGGAATTGAGTAAATCTTTTAGATGAATGGGCTGTATACATATAGAGAAAATATGGATCATGTTCTTCAACGAGTCAACCACCCGGGTAGTCTAGATAAAAATTCAAATAATGCTGGCTATGTTCTTCTAATGTTTTACAATCTCTATGAGGGAAAGAGTAGGAGTGATTTTGAGACAGGACTGCGTGAGCGTTTTGGCTTGCTTGTTAAAATGCCATTGTTGAAATATGATAGGGATTCTTTGCCTGATTCAATAAAAGATATCTTGAATGAAGGATTGAGTTTATACAACCTTCACCATAACAGGCATGGAAGGATAGAGTGTGCCAAAGGTTCCTATGCAAAAGAATGGTCTAGGTGGGAGAAAGGACTTAGAGAAATATTATTTGCAAATGTAGAGTATATCAATACGATTCAGGTCCCATTTGAACATGATATGAAACATATGTTGGAGGCTTTGCAGGCTATTGCAAAGGAGACTATGAAGTTGTTTCAACAGAGAAACGCAAGCTTGGGACAATTGTTTTTGTTGCAGTTTCTTTGGTCACAGATGAAACCAAAGTGTTGCTTGATAATATAGCTGATCTTGATTCACATGTTAAGATATTTATCAAGGAAAAGAATCTAAAGAACACTGTCAATAGTGCCCATGTAACCCTTGCTCACAAAATTGCTCATGGTGTTACTGCAATTGCTACTTTTGTTTTTTTACGTGGGCAGCAATTCCCTGTTGAATTTACCGCAAATCCTATTTTTAGATAATCTTTTGCACTGGAAACTCATTTAGGTTGCATTGGAAATGAAAAGATATCTTCAAAGAATGAGTGGCCTCATTTGACGATATGGACAGGAGCTGGAGCTACTCCAGGAAGCAACATCACTTGCTCTCAGTTATTCACGTTTTGTCTTCATCTTCTTCTTGTGAAGACTGAATTGTTGTGTTTTCTCCATTTAAGAAAGCCTAAAGTTTCATGTTTTTATGTGGTGTTTTTGTTGATTTCGTTTGGAGAGTTCAATCAATTGAAGCCGGTGGATTTAAGCAGTGAAATCAAAGCATTTGACTGGTTTTTATTTATTTTTGGTCTATGATTCATAGAATTTAATTTTTTTTTAATTGGGTCTGATTAGAGGACGGTTGTGGACAGAGATTGGTAGCAGATTAATGTTATTCATTCAGGAAATATTGGGGCAGCTAGAAAATATTGGTTCCGAGTTTAAGCCAACGAATTAAGCAGATCAACATCTTCAAGGAGATAAATTAGTAATCATAGGAGTAACCCCATATTTTAGGCATCATCCGATCCTTGAAATACAAGTGGCAAAGGATCAATCCAGCAACTTCAAGTTATAGTGGTCAATCGAGAGGCAGTTCCATATTTTTGTTGCAATATATCTTTAATTCCAATCTAGTACATCATGTGGCATTCGAAGATTTGGTAAAAGGATCACTTCCAGATTTCCAGGACACCTGGTATCAATAGTTGGAAGTTGAGTTATCAAAATGGGTTTATTATTTCCATATTTTCAAGCATAAAGTTAGTAGCCAGAAGACGATTCGATGCATAAGTGGAAGGGGATTCATCAGTCAAAGATAATTTAGTGAGATTTGACTTCAACAACTCCATCAATTAGATATTTTGATAGTTTGTCCAGATTTCTTCTAGAAAATAGAAATAGATTATTCTTGGTATTGAGCTTTTATAAATAATGTAATCTATAATATGGAAAGTGGGGGCAATTGGAGTTATGGAAATCCAATTTTGATGATATGATGTATGACATGAAATGCTCTGCATCTTCAATACAAGTTCTGCTTTGATATGATTATGATTATGAGTTGACTTTGTATCTTATGAATTGTATTTTTTGTGATTTATCCTGTATATGGTCAATTAAATCCCATTACATGATTCTTATGGTGAAATACAGTTACTTTTCAAGTTTTAATGACAGAGTCATCCTCATTCCATAAATTCGTGATCGTAGTTCTCTTGATATTGAATTTTGTATTCTATTTTATGTTATATAGATCTTTAATGGTTATGTAATTTCCTTATATATTTGATTACATACCAACTCAATTTTTATCTTGATTTCATTGAATTATATTTTTGAAAAATATTTCGTTAAACTTGAACCCCTGTAGTCTAGGTTCAACTTTAGGGATAACATCTTCTAATGTTGTTGTCAGGGACGGAGAAACGAAAGGATATCTTCCCCGGGAAAGAATGACAATGATTAGATCCAGCTCTTGATGGTGGACAGGAGCAGGACACTAGTTTGACTATAGATTTATTCACAGGGCGACTCCATGTTTGAAGAATCCAGAGGCGATTTTACAATTCCAAGATGTCAAAGCATTTTGAAACTATTTTGGCACATAGATTTGCTCCGCTCAATTTCTAAAATGTTCCTGGCTTTCCAAATACAGTACCTTTCATTGATAAATGGGGAGATTTTTATTCGCTATTCCGAGAAAAGGAAGAGGACAATCCGGCACATCATGTAATTAAATTTCATTAATACATGGATCAGCTGAGTATACATCATGAAGATGTATTGATGAAAATGTTTATGTATTCATTAGAGGGTTGTGCAAGATAATGGTACAGAACTCTTCCTACTTCTAGTATTTCCTCTTTGAAATATTTTCATGATGCCTTTTATTCATAGTGTAAGAGGATTTACCCAACTGAGTGCCTTTTTGAGCATTGTTGTAGGGGATATGCATTATATATCCAAGGTTTAGTAGCAGGTTCTTCCAGTAGCAAAGATGAATATGGTGGTTATGCTATGAAGAAGGAAGAAGATCTATTATCTTCCTCTAATTATATTTTACAACAAGAAATTTTTCAAAATTCTGATATTAAAGTTGATGATAGGATCATAGAACATAAATCTTTATCTTTAGAAATCGATCAGAATGCCCCATTTTATGATGAAGACATTGAAGAAGTTATAGATTGGGATTAGCATCAACCGATTGACTCTAATGAGATGTCAATCTATGATGAGTATTCAGATGAAAAAGAGTAGATCCCTACATCACCTTTTGTTGATTTGAGAAGAAGTCAATGGATGTATGACAACTATGAATAAAATTTTGATAAGGAACAACATTGTGTGAAAATCAATTATCCTGAACCCGTAGAAAACATTGAGCAGCCATATTTGCAATCCAGTAGGCCTTCATTCATCATGTTTCAAACTTGATTTGAAGAAAACATCAAACAACCTATGATTAGCAAAAAAATCAAGCTGCAACCATGTTTATATTTGCAAGTAGCTGAAAGTGGCAGCCATTATGAGGAAGAGGATATATGGAGATATTTTTATCTTCAACAAGAGGTATTTATTTATAGCTTCATTGATCCATTTGCCGATTATATGGAGTCTTTGAGCAGCTCAAATGTCAGATTGTTTTTGTCAAATGAAGGTTGGCTTTTCCCTTCTTTTGAAATGAATTTTGATATTCCATGGGCTCCTTTATTCATCATCTTCAGATTAGAAGTTTTACCAGTTAGTCAAATATTTGTATGGATTCATTGGAGGCATGATTTTACCTAATCAAAAGAAAGAAAATGATTAGAATCGGAGCTGTAAATAAATAAGCTTGATGCTTCAAACAGTTCCTTAAGTTTTTAGTATGAGCAGTTTGAATTTCCAGTATAAGAAGAGTAGGTTTTCAAAGATTGAAATAGGTTAGGAATAATATAAAAAGACTCTAGCCCAATGGAAACAAGGCGGTGGTATTTCTTATTTTAAAAGCAGTGAATGGAAGGATAGGGTCTAGTTATCATATATGGTTTCATTGGAAAGGAACAGGTCTACTTGTTCTTGGCAGCACACAGGGAGCATGCCATCCCCAGATGAAGCCAGATGTTGTCATTAGATCTGCTCCAACAAAATTTCAGTTTCTAGCAGCACCCAGATGTCAAAGTGACCACTCAGGTTTCAATTTGAATACCAAGATAAGATAGAAAAGCACTCATGATGGCACTCATGTGCAAGAAAAGTTTACAATTTGTGTGTTTGAACGGGTTGCCTCAAAATCCCAATGGATCCCCTCCGATGCCCTTTGTGTTGATGTCAACCTATTTAAAGTGTCCGAGGAGAAAGAATCCCAAATGTATGAAGATAAGAGCCTATTAATAAATCATGTCGAGTCTAGTTTTGGAGAAAGGATGTTTGAGCATGATGACTTGGATGATGAAGCTGAGAATCTAATGATTGAGTTGAAATTTTTGACATACAAGCTTAGTACTATCTTGATTCGTAATGGTATATCAACTCTTTTAAAAAATGGACCTGCTGCTTATAAGGAGTACTACTTGAGGAAAATAAAGACCTAAGGCACATCACATGCAAAGCTAAAGGAATTGAGTAAAGATTTTAGATGAATGGGCTGTATACATACGGAGAAAATATGGATTGTGTTCTTCAACGAGTCAGCCACCCGGGTAGTCTAGATAAAAATTCGAAGAATGTTGGCTATGTTCTTCTAATGTTTTACAATCTCTATGAGGGAAAGAGTAGGAGTGATTTTGAGACAGAACTGTGTGAGCATTTTGTCTTGCTTGTTAAAATTCCATTGTTGAAATATGATAGGGATTCTTTGCCTCATTCAATAAAAGATATCTTGAATAAAGGATTGAGTTTATACAAACTTCAAAATAATAGGCATGGAAGGATGGACTATGCCAAAGGTTCCTATGCAAAAGAATGGTCTAGGTGGGAGCAACGACTTTCAAAAATATTATTTCCAAATGCAGATTATATCAATGAGATTCAGGTCCCATTTGAACATGATGTGAGGCATGTGTTGGAGGATCAGCATGTTATTGCAAAAGGAGACTATAAAGTTGTTTCAACAGAGAAACGCAGGCTTGGGACAATTGTTTTTTCTGCAGTTTCTTTGGTCACAGATGAAACTAAAGCATTGATTGATAAGACAACTGATCTTGATTCACGTGATAAGATATTTATCAGGGAAAAGAATGTAAAGAACAATCTCAATAGTGCCCATGTAACCCTTGCTCACAAAAGGGCTCATGGTGTTACTGCAATTGCTACCTTTGGTGTTTTTCGTGGGTAGCAAGTCCCTGTTGAATTTTTCACAATCCTGTTTTCAGATAAGCTTGCTTCACTGGAAACTCATTTAGGTTGCATTGGAAACAAAAAGATATATTCAAAGAATGAGTGGCCTCATTTGACGATATGGACAGGAGCTGGAGCTACTCCAGGAAGCAGCAACACTCGTTCTCAGTTCTTCACGTTTTTTCTTCATCTTCTACTTGTGAAGACTAAATTGCTATGTTTTTTCCATTTAAGAAAGCCTCGAGTTTCATGGTTTTATGTGGTGTTTTTGTTGATTTCGTTTAGAGAGTTCAATCAATTGAAGCCGGTGGATTTAAGCAGTGAAATCAAAGCATTTGACTGGTTTTTATTTATTTTTGGTCTATGATTCATAGAATTTAATTTTTTCTTAATGGTGTCTGATTAGAGGACGGTTATGGATAGAGATTGGTGGCAGAGTAATGTTATTCATTCAGGAAATATTGGGACAGATGGAAAATATTGGTTCCGGAGTTTAAGCCAACGACTTAAGCAGATCGACATCTTCAAGGAGATAAATTAGTAATCATAGGAGTAACCCCATATTTTAGGCATCATTCGATCCTTCAAATACAAGTGGAAAAGGATCAAGCCAACAAATTCGAGTTATAGTGGTTAGTCGAGAGGCGGTTCCATATTTTTCTTGCAATATATCTTTAATTCTAATCTAGTACATCATGTGGCATTTGAATATTTGGTAAAAGGATCACTTCCATATTTCCAGGAAACCTGGTACCAATACTTGGCAGTTGAGTTATTAAAATGGGTTTATTATTTCCATATTTTCAAGCATAAAGTTAGCAGCCAGAAGACGATTCAATGTGCAAGTGGAAGGGGATTCATCAGTCAAAGATAATTCAGCGAGATCTGACTTCACAACTCCATCAATTAGATATTTTCACAGTTTGTCCAGATTTCTTCTAGAAAATAGAAATAGCTTATTCTTGGTATTGAGCTTTTATAAATACTGTAATCTGTAATATGGCAAGTGGGGGCACTTGGAGTTATGGAAATCCAATTTTGATTATATGTTGTATGACATGAAATGCTTTGCATCTTCAATACAGGTTCTGATTTGATATGATTATGATTATGAGTTGACTTTGTATCTTATGAATTGTATTTTTTGTGATTTATCCTGTATATGGTCAATTAAATCCCATTACATGATTGTTATGGTCAAATACAGTTACTTTTCAAGTTTTATTGAAAGAGTCAGCCTCATTCCATAAATTCGTGCTTGTAGTTCTCTTGATATTGAATTTTGTATTCTATTTTACGTTATACAGATATTTAATGGTTATATGATTTCCTTATATCTTTGACTACATGCCAGCCCAATTTTTATCTTGATTTCATTGAATTATATTTTTGAAATAGATTTCTTTAAACTTGAACCCTTGTAGTCTAGGTTCAACTTTAGGGATAAAAGGATGAACTATAGATTGTTCTTGTATCCTTTAAAAAATATTAGTCTAGGACCACATATGTAGATTATGTAATCGTAATTATTTTTTTGTGATCTCTTGGAGGAGGAGTTTTTTAGGGTTTCTATGAAAATAAAGAACTCGTGAAAAGTTTCAAGTTATTTAAATGCTTTTTTGTTTTAATTACAAAAAGGACAAGCATTATTCCTTAGATATATTCGAACATATTTCTTTATGTAATTGTGTATATAAAATAGTCTAAAAAATTCTTACCTTCAAGGTTAAAAAAATATTCTCTACTAGCATATCCCAAGAACAATTTGGGTTCTTGGATGAAAGACAATGATTATGATGATGATGCTGATTCATTTAATTTTTTATTATTCTGAATTTAGATAAGATTGAATAGATTTTTTCTAACTGTGCAAGTTTGTAAATTTTGGAGAATATATGGATTATGGTATGGGTAATTACAACTTTGCTCATCCAGTTTTGAGTAGACATGAGTTTGAAGCTAGGCAAGCTGAGCAGAGGAGAAAAAATCTATAATATGAGCAATGACATTGTAAAAACCCCAAAATTTCATAAAAAATTAAAATTTTTAAATAACATAAAATGTCTGAATACACAGTTTACTAACTGCTAGCAGTTAGCGGAAAATGAAACAATCTAACATTTAGTATTAATCAGTTTCATATTATGATAACTAATACAACTTTCATTTTCGTAATGTATATAAGATTGACCTGCATCCATCTTTGTTTCAGTTTTACTAACAAGTTTAATTTTGGAAAGTAGGTGAAATCTATCTTTGAAAACTTGGGCTTACTTAGCATTTATGCTAATGTAGATGGATTGGTGGTTCTTCCAAGTTCAATAGGTAATGATCGATCAAGTAGAAGCTAATTCATAACGTAGCAAGAATTAATTCTGTTGCATGTTAATATGCTAGTAAATAAACTGATTATTCTTAGCAAGCTCTGATGAGGTAACGTCTTTGTTTTATTTAGAATTTGTTTCTCTCAGACCGTATTTAAGTTCATATATAAAGATCATTATCTTTATTCCACTTAGAGAAGAAAAATATATTTACAATGAGCTTAGAGCTCATGTTCTTCGTCTTACATTTACTTCTATTTTAATATGCTTATAACGCTAATGTTATATTTATCCGTACTGCCTTTTTTTCATGGAAGT
This sequence comes from Pseudotsuga menziesii, assembly GCA_001517045.1. Lineage (NCBI taxonomy): Eukaryota > Viridiplantae > Streptophyta > Pinopsida > Pinales > Pinaceae > Pseudotsuga > Pseudotsuga menziesii. Next base: position 226,471 of record LPNX010074889.1, on the reverse strand, counting down.
ACTTCTATCAATTTTAATAGTAAAGATTTCCAATAGAGTACATGTTTTTATTTTGTCTCTAACTTACTAGTTGTGGAAATTATCAACCTGTTGCTTGTATGTAAATATGCTCATCAACAAGTTATAAACTTCAGTACTTACATTATCTCCTTGCTGCATGTATTATTGTAGCAACATACAATACCATATTATTTTATAATGTACCAATCTGATTGTTACTTGCATCCTGTAGGAATCTTACTACCTGGAAATATCTTTTAGATTATAAGTTTGGTCATTGTGATTAAATGCATCATCTCAAGATGGAATACTATCTACCATCACTTTCATAAGTCTAAGTCATAGGTAAATATATTATCAGTGTTATTCCAATAATTATAAACCTTGAGCATGGTTTATTCCATTGTAAATTTACTACTATAATGTTGCCTCACTTATAACAAGTTGTTGTTTATAATAACTATTATGGTAGATTTTTATACCTAGAACTTCTAATCTGAGGTCTACCCTAAGTGAAACTAATATGACCAAGATTCGTATACTATGCTAAGAACAAGCAAACATAAACAATCACATACTATCTTTGCCAAAATAATGATAGGGCCTATTACTAATATTATTGACAAGTTGAGTATACAAACTATTATTTGTGACAACTTACACCAAGGTCAAGCATTGTGATTGTTTAATTGTCATGGTTTAAATACCTTTACTCTTGTAGTCAAACGACATATATTATAACTATTCTAAACCATTAGTTTCAAATAATAAAGTTTGAACTTCAATATAATATGTAAATACTTTATCTTCGTTTTGCAAAGTATACATATTAATTGTTAATTGGAAAACTTCAAATGCGTGGTTGACTTGGGGATTGTTCTAAAGACAAGGTTGTTACAACCTTCCCTGATGGTCAACGTTATGAAATCATAGTTAATCAAAATACAATCCTCGAAACTATCATATACAATGATATATATTTTTTCTTATCATTGGTGAATAATAAATATACGCACCCCATAGTCATGTGCATAGTTTGTTATTATATCATTATACTAATAATTCAATGATTGGAAATGCAGATTACTATAGACCAAACCCATGCATGGTTGAAATATTTGGAGGCACGTGGATTGCTCCCGTCCATACATTGGTGACTTAAAAGGGCTGCAAACCCTATTCTCTTGTCATTTGTCTCTGAGGGTTTCGTTGGCCTACGAGCTTCTCTATGTGATTGTCTTGGCAGCCATTAAAGGCTATTTCTATATCTTCTTTAATTAGTGGCTCATATTTGTTGCTGTGAGGTTTCAATACTCAGTCTTTGCTTGCAAACCGTCGAGCTTGTGAACCTTACTGCATGAGTATTTATTCGTTTATTTGTTTGGCTCTTGGCTTGTCAATAGTTTTAGCTATGTTCTTCTCCTGGCTTGTCACGGATCTGTAATACCTAAGCTTGTTGATCCCATCTCCAATATAGGGCCATCGTAGGGGTTTATATCCTTCTCTGCGTAAACTTCTTACAATGATAACAACTTCGTCGATGCTTGAATTCTTCTTCTTTCTTGCAGGTAAATACAACTTAGTTTCTAATATGAATAACTCGCTGTTAAAATGTTATTATAGTTAGTTTTTCAAATAGAGACTGAGATTTGTACTAACGCACAGTAATGTTGTTGTACAGGATTATACACCTAATAATCATATGTCTGGGGTTACCAACATACTCAATCAACTTGCAGACAATTGACTCTAGAGTGCAGTAAAGGAAATAGGAGGATGAGAAAGACTTACTCGATAAACGAAGGTCGATCCTTGCTAGTACTCTTCCACTCTGCTTCACTTCCAAAGTCTTCAAGGTTGCTCCTCTCTCACCTGTCAAGAAACAATCTTCCAGATACAAGATGATTCATATATATATAAGCAGGTTAGATAACTCACATATAAAATGCAGAAACATAAACATTTATCAAACCAAGATACATGAAACACATATGGAAGAAGGATTCTCTTTATTATCAATAATGGAAAGAATTCATATTACAACCCAACGCCTAAGACAAGGACTCCTCTGCAACTAAAGGATTATGAGTTCCACTGCTCCAAAGACTTCTGTATAAACTCCACCAGCATAACTTTGCTCTCCAATGTGTCTATCTCCAACACTCTCCCCAAGGCCTGTATTTATATGGAGGAAATAAGGCATTTTCAAAGGTTGAGGAGGTTGAGATAGTTAAGAGGATTAAGGTAAATGGATTAACTAATCTCAGATTATCACGTGTTTTAATTTTAAATGTCAAGGGACAAATTCGTGGGTATGTAGAAGGACAACCTGTGAATTATTCGCGACTTGCTATAAGAGCAAACCGTGAATACATCCATTCGCGACTTGCAGCAACTGACACTCTCGAATGATGCGCGATTTGTACATGTAGGGAGTCACGAATACAGCTTAACATAGAAAAATGGAAAAGTAACCAACTGATAGAGGAAGAATGTATTATATAATAAGCCAATCTATAGTGTTATGGGAAAACCTCAATCCATAGATGTCCTTTTGTGTGCCAACATGAGGAATGTCGGCACTCGGATGGAGAGGTGCCATTCAGATGTATAACAGATGCCCCCTAATGTGTGAGGTTAGAGGGAAACGATGGCCGAAATACATTATAAACATTAGCTTTGAAGAACTCAGAAATCCAATCGAGGAGAGAGAGTACCTGAAACAAATACATAGTAATGTCAAATACAAAGTTACATCTGAGGATGCTATGTTCAATTTACTGGAACACTAGCTCCTTTACAATATTTGAGTACATCATATAATACGGGTATAAAACCACGTATATTACAAAAGTGAATCGAAGCCACAATATACAATAATGAGTCTTCAAAGATCTGGAAGCTGTGTATAGGAATAGAACATAATCTTTTGCAACTTAGTCCATAGGTGAGGAACTAAGGTCTTCATAAAGGATCCCAAAGAACCAGTACAATGCAAGCCATGTGAATAAAGGAAACTGAAGTTGAACATGGAGAGGATTCAACAGTTTGTTAATCAATAGATGATAATCAACAACTGAAGCAAAGGAATTCACCAATGATGAAAGTGAATCCTGAGGTACCATCATCAAAACTCTAGGTCTTTGTCATCAGGAAGTGCTGAAACAGAACCATGCTATGATAAGGAAGGCAATAGATCCTCCAACGGATCACAAGAGTGACTAGGAATTGGGCAAAATAAGGGAGACACAAATAGATAATAGAGGTAACAATGATGGGATCAGGCGATAAATCAGACATTTGGGAAGAATCCATGAACAGTGAGCACAACACAGAGATAACCCAAGGCAGCGGATAACTTATAGAAAGAACAAATAGACTTATCTGTCATGTAGGAGACATGATCAGATTCCCCAGGTATAACGGACAAGAGGAGGAGTAAGAAACTCAAAGTGATAGCTGAACACAAGTGGACACTGAAACATGGATATCGGAAAGCAAAGAGTGCTATGTTCAAGGATGACATGCTGCCATTACTAAAAACAAGAGAAAACTTCTTCCTTACCTTCCCTGTTAAATTTTAACGAGTCCAGGAAAGTAAACTCGGGACCATATTCATTTTTGGCAAGATCGAAGAAAATAAAGAAGAATGCTTGATAAAGCACTGATTCATGGATTTTACGAGCCCGAACTATTACATGCTCGATGGTGTTTTCATAGTTTAGAGAGTCTCAAAACTCCAAAGAAGACTCCAGGGGGGTCCTTTTTCGTACAATTTAGTCTCCTAAGGCCGAAAAAGTATAAAACATACCAAAGAAGAACTCTCTTAACTTCCGAAGAAGAAAAGGTGCACCTTTTTTGTACTCAGTCAGGAAGGTCGGAAAAAGGTTAAATTACCACCTACCCAACGCTCCTTCAAAAGCATCATATAGCCTAAGTTTTATGAGTGTGAAGGAAGGCAAGATCACTCGGAAAGATCCATTTGATTACGAGAAATGGGGCTTACAACAATAAACTCGATGCTTTGTTCTTTAGGGTTTAACGAGCATGACAAAGACATAAAGTACACTCGGAATCTTTTTCATGTTTTGGTCCAGAGCACGAAAAAGAGAAAACTAAGCTCATATCGGGGATTCCTTTTCCGTAATTTTAGTCCCTCAGGTCCGGAAAAGAGATAAACCTATGCCTGAGAATACTCTTCCCAATTCAAAAGAAAAGATAGGGATCCTTTCTCATACTATTCCACATGGTCCGAGAAAGAGATAACCTACCACCAATGTGGATGCCCATTCACATATTCTTAACGATCCTGAATGGACAAGTTTACTCGACAGTCAAGTCTATTTTTAGGAATCAGACCTGGGCCTAAAGAAACTCAATATCTTTCCTGTGAAGTTTTAAGGAGTCCAAAAAATTCAACTCCCGGCCTCACTGTTTTTAACGAGCTCGAAGGAGAGTAGAAAGAATGCTCTAAATGCGAGGAGACGAGTGTCATAAATAGGCAAAACTAGTTCCAAGCGCAAGGAACAAACCTATGCATAATGCAAGGAAAGCGAGCAAGATAAGGACACTCAGGGAATGTCTCCTCAAGGTAAAGGGTGTCAAGTTGCAAAGGAAAAATGATACAAGGCTTAGTGACGATGAGAACAAAGATGAGGGCTTATACAACAAGCTAAAAACGTGGAAGCCGGCATCAGGCTCATAAGTGCGAGCAGGGTACATGCAAATGCAATTACAGCTTGAACAACAAGGTGAGGCCAATAAATAGTTGTGAATCCAACTAAGAATCCTGTCTCCAAGAAAAAACAACATCAAAATCATGTTCAGAAGAAACGATCCGATGTGGGTCACTTTGGTAGAAACACATGTGACTTTGTTATCTTCTACAAAAGAAAAATTCAAGGCAGAATCAACTAAAGAAGATTCTAAAAAACCAAGGCCTGAGGGTTTATAATCAGTAAGACCAACCTCAAAGGAGATCAAAAATAAACAAGGGAGATAGAGTCTGTAGGAACAAACTCAGTATCACAGGAGTTGAAAAATTCATAAGAACAATCAAACTCGTCAGGATCACTGACTTGATGTTTGAAGGAAGAGTAAAAAAACTCAACAAGACCAACATAAGAAGAAAGGTCAGGCTTACTAGGAAAATCAGGGTTATACTTAGTCACAACTGAACCAACATCCAAAAGAAGATCAGACTGTATCAAAGACTCTAGGAAAACTTCATCCGAAGGAAGGAGATCATCCGAGATAGGACACATGTCTAAACTTTCAAATGGATCAACAGAGTGGAGAGAAAGCTCCATGGTCTATATAGGATGACTCACCCAGTCAACTGCTGGCGGGGTAGTGTCTCTAGAAACACTGGGAATTGATAAAGGAAAGACTTGGTCTCTAGTTGGGTCAGGAGACGAATCAAGAAAATCCAACTGATCGATAGTGACAATTTCTTCGCCATGATTAAAGTACATCACACAAAAGAATGTTGACACCATAGCTTGCATGGCATAGACATAATCACGTCCAAGGAGCATATTGAAGTCCAAGGGGTCTTCTATCACCATGAAGTCAACTAAGATGGTCTTCCCACCCAAAGTAACAGGTGTTTGAGCAAGAATTCCCAAGGCTATATAAGTTTTTCTATCAAATTCCAGTAACTGACTAGCAGTCGACACAAGGCTGGGAGATCCCATGCCTCGCCAAGCACGAGCAGACAAAATACTAACTGAGGCTCCTTCATCAACAATACAATGAGCAATCGTATAGGGTTCAACTTTGACCTTTATTTGGAAAGGTGCATTAGAAGGAAGGCGCGGCTCAACTAGGCTATCCCAATCAAAGGAAGAAATACGAGAGCTTGGTGGGGGTTGATCCAAAGTGAATTCAGTGCCCCCTTGTTCAGTAAGTTCTGAACTGGCAGTGAAGAAAATGTGACTAGCAGACACTTCACTCTCCAAAGGAAGAGTGGGATTGATCGACAATGGAATCAATTCAACCGCTTCGTGAAAGTCACTCTCTGAAGGGAGAGTGGGATTGACCAAAGATGGCATTGGTTCAATCACATTAGGATCAATCTCCGAAAGAAGAGTGGGATCGTCCAAATCTGAGATTGGTTCGACCACCTTATCAACCAAAGGTTGAGTGGGTTGTTGAGAAACTATAGGTTGTTCAAGAGAAGGAAATCCTTGAGTCTTGGACCACACCCTTTTCACCTCTGCGATAGTAGGGCATAGATGAGTAAGATGATCTCCCTCGCATAGCATACAAGGGAACTTATGTTTGCACTTCCAATGACCAGTTTTCTCAACAGTGTCAACATGACTAGCAGTGGCTAACTGTTTGCTCTCAACATGACCTGCAGAGGATGAGAGTTTTCCCCCAGCATGAACTACAGAGGCTGGGTGAGTGGGTCCAACCTGACTAAGAGAGGCTAGTTGTTGAGAGACTTCAGAATGTTCAAAAACGGGATGACCATGAATCCAAAATCTTTGCACCTCCGCAATAGAAGGGAATTTATAAGTAAGGTGGTCTCCCTCACAGATATTACAAGGAAACTTGGGCTTGTGTTTTGAACGGGTAGTCTTTTCAACAGTTTCAACATGACTCACAGTGGTTGACAGATTGTCTTCAGCATGAACAACAGAGGCTGAGAGACTGCCCCCATCATGACTATCAGAGGCTGAGAGACTGGGTCCAACATGACTTGTAGAGGTTGGACGGGCACCACCAACATGAACAACAGAGGCTGAGCGGTTAGGATCAACATGCTTTGCAGCAGTTGAGTGTGTGCCCCTAGCATGAACCATAGAGGCTGGGTGGATGGATCCAACATGAACAACAGAGGTTGGATGGGGAGGTTCAACTTGAACAACATAGGTTGAACGGGTGCCCTCAGCATGAACCATAGAGGCTAAGTGACTAGATCCGACATGACCTAGAAAGGTTGGAAGGATCCCACCAGCATAATCAACAGAGGCTGGATGGTGAAGATCAACTTGACTTGCAGAGGTCGAGTGCTAAGATCCAACATGACCTACAGAGGTTGGATAGGTGCCCCCAGCATGAACCACAGAGGCTGGGTGGTGAGGTTCAAGTTGACTTGCAGAGGTTGAATAGGTGCCCCCTTTATTATGTGCCTTCTTCCTATTCCTCCTTCGTTTACTCCTTTTAGACTGCTGGTTACTAGTATCAGTACTTTCACCGCATGAAGTAGAGCGAGGAGAAGAATCAACTACAGGTGAAGGGGAAGCAGTGTTTTGATGCCCTTGATATAAGGATCTTACTTGAGAAGCATTAGGAGCATTCAGGACAGTTGGAGTGGAAAACAACCACACCAGTAGCCCTAGGGTGAATTCAGGTAGATTCAAGGTGGCCATCAAGGGAACACCAACATTCCCCGTGAGAGGAATAGTACAAGGAGTTCCCAGCATGGGGATCTCTTGGTTGGTGTTCAAAGGGGTGTTAGCCATAGTTTCAAACTAGGAGACAAAATATGAGGTTGATAGGCAACCAAAATTACAAAGCACACACCTAAAGGCACACTAAGTACAGACAAACCACACAACACTCACTAAAAATTCCTAAAGCCAAATAGACAAACAGGTATAAGATATATTTCCAGAAGAAAGCTGATAGACAGTTACTTGGCGTCCCTGTAGATGTTCTTAGGCACAAGCGGAGGAATCACCCACCGCCCTCCCACACTTTCTACTGGGGTTACCTTCCAAGCCCGTCCAAGGTCAACCAGAAATAACCTTCTTGTGTACCTGTGTATGAACCCTAGATGTCAAAGAGACTAAAGGCTACCTTAACTATATTGACATTCTGGGGGGACAGTCGTCATCCGAACTCATACGCATGGGCAGGGTAGCTGAGCCAGAAACTCTGTCTAGGACAGAATCCCCAGATGCGTAAAAGTCCTAAGTTACGTTTTGACAAGGATTCGGAGGGTTATCTCCTCTATCCAAGCCTCCACATGGCCTAGTGCTTAACTCCTGTTTGAGAGGAGCTTCCCAGATACAATCAACGTAGAAAAGTATTTACCTAGTGATTGGCCGACTACGTCTGAAATTTAAACACTCGTGAAGAGTTGAAACTCCCTAATGCACAAGTCTAGCCTGAGCTAGTTGGTGTATGACCCTATAAAATAAAACTTACTAGTAAATTTTAAATTATATCATTTATTTTAAGGGTTGTTTTTAGTCAGAGGGTAAATGGCATGAAAATTATATGGTGTTTTGACTCAAAATTGAAACAAAATGACTAAGCAAAAAGATATGAAATGCAAAAAGCAAAAATTGTTCTCTTTATTTTTCGTTTTCAAATTTAAAAATTGAAAGCCACAAAAGAACAAATTCTTTTTATTTTTATTTTTCAAAAACAATGATATGCCATGCAATCTAGACTAAAAACCTAATCTACATGCATATAAAGCAAACATGTGTTTTTCTCTTTTTCTTTTATAAATGCAAAAGAAAAATCAGCCTATCAACTAATGCAAGCAATTACTGTAAGCAAAGCAAATAGACTACTACTCTACACCCCACTAACAAACCCTAGGTTTCCCTAAAGTTAGATATCAACCTCTCTTGAAAAAGAAAGCTTACAAAAGTAAATAAGCCAACAAATCTGGAAGGAAGAGACCGAGAAAATAAGACTGATATAACAAAAGGTCAAGAAGTCCCAAGCATCAATCTAGACCTACAAACAAAGGCTGCTCAGTACCTTGTCCAACAAGTTCAAGACAAAGAAGGAGGTAGGGGGGGGGGGAAGCAGCAAAAACAAGTATACGTTCTTTTTTAATTTTCTTTTATAAATGCAAAAGAAAAACTACCTACAAACTAAAAGCATGCACATAACAAGAACAAAACAAAAGGAACTCTGCTATACAACCACCAAACAAACTCTAGAAAGAACTAAAGTTAATATAAACCCTACTTGGAAAGAAGGCTTGCATAAGAGACAAGACAACTATTTTGGCACGATGAATTTAACCAAAAAAACAAGAAGGAAACCAACACCAACAAGCTTCTGAACTCAGACAAATATCACTGACATAGGCTGACCAGAAACACAAGCCAAAAATCATACCAAGCAAAGGAGGTGGGGGAAAAAGAAAAGAGAAAATCCTAATGCTATAAAAAGCTTACCACATAGATAAAGAACAACCAAAAGGGATGACTAAGTGGCAAGAAGGATGACTCTAACTCACTAGAGTCATGCACCTACAATGCACTGTACTTGAGCAAACTTGAATCAAATAAACTGTCTAAAAGAAACAAACTGAAGCAAACAGGTTGACAGAACCAAAAGACAACCAACAAAGGAAGGCTAGGAACCCTATCTTGGGTGCACACAATAACAAAAAATCACCATAGACTTATGAAGGAAAATGACAACCAGCCATTGTCTAAAGATAGACTGGAAAAACAGAGCCCAAGACTTTAATCAAGGATCTGGACAAAGACACTTTAACCCTCAACCCAAACAGGCCAACCACTTCAGCATGCAAATAGAAAATAATCCAAGTAAAAAGAGACTCAAGGGCTTCCAAAAAAGCACAAAGTGTGATCAACCGAGGCACACAGACAAGCCAACCAGCATTCATAAAGAAAGTCCACACACCAACAGGGATTACAAAAAGAAAGGAATAAGCAAACCTTAACTTAAAAAACCCCTCCTTCCAGGCAGATTCACGACTGTATATAAGAGAAACCCGCAGATGATCCACAACTGTCCAGTACAACAACCCGTGAATGCAAATTTGTATTCGCGATTGTTCAGAAGAGAAACTCACGAATGGGCATAAAAATTTTCTCAAAGAACAAGAAAAATTACAAAGACTTTCAAATAATGAGGCATGTATGAACCAGGATGTAAGATCACATACAAACTTTGAGCAAATACTGGTCAGGGGTGACAGAAACAACCTACAACAGTCTAGGCAATCCCCAACGGAGTCGCCAATTCTGTTGTACAAGATTATACACCTAATAACCATAGGTCTGGGGTTACCAACGTACTCAATCAACTTGCAGACAATTGACTCTAGAGTGCAGTAAAGGAAATAGGAGGATGAGAAAGACTTACTCGATAAACGAAGGTCGATCCTTGCTAGTCCTCTTCTGCTCTGCTTTACTTCCAAAGTCTTCAAGGTTTCTCCTCTTTCACCTGTCAAGAAACAATCTTCCAGATACAAGATGATTCATATATATATAAGCAGGTTAGATAAATCACATATAAAATGCAGAAACATAAACATTTATCAAACCAAGATACATGAAACACATATGGAAGAAGGATTCTCTTTATTATCAATAATGGAAAGAATTCAGATTACAACCCAACGCCTGAGATAAGGACTCGTCTGCAACCAAAGGATTCTGAGTTCCACTGCTCCAAAGACTTATGTATAAACTCCACCAGCATAACTTTGCTCTCCAATGTGTCTATCTCCAACACTCTCCCCAAGGCCTGTATTTATATGGAGGAAATAAGGCAGTTTCGAAGGTTTAGGAGTTTGAGACAGTTAAGAGGATTAAGGTAAATGGATTAACTAATCTCAGATTATCGCGTGTTTTAATTTTAAATGTCAAGGGACAAATTCGTGGGTATGTAGAAGGACAACCCATGAATGATTCATGACTTGCTATAAGAGCAACCCGTGAATACATCCATTCGCGACTTGCAGCAACCGACACTCGCGAATGATGCGCGAGTTGTACATGTAAGGAGTCATGAATACAGCTTAACATAGAAAAATGGCAAAGTAACCAGCTGATAGAGGAAGAATGTATTATATAATAAGCCAATCTATAGTGTTATGGGCAAACCTCAATCCATAGATGTCCTTTTGTGTGCCAACATGAGGAATGTCGGCACTCGAACGGAGAGGTGCCATTCAGATGTATAACAAATGTGCTATTTTCAGGAACTCATGACAGATCTAAACTTCAGTGACAAGGAAAACGTTGGCTGGCTTCAGTGGACTCGTGGCCCCAACTGGTAAGCCCTGAGTTCAAAAATGGGTTTTACCCTACTTGTAAAGAGGGTTGTTGAAGGTGAAACACGGTGCTTGGAAGCCTGTCTGGTTTATTCGTTAGATAGTAGGTTTTAATAAGTTGTTTTCTAGTTTTTATTTAAAAACCCTCACTATGATTCTGGGTAATACCGCCCTTTGAGTTGTGTTATGTATTTTGGTTAATTTTTTAGCCTTACATCCCTACAATGTAATACCATTGGTTTTTAAAAAGGATTTTAAATTTGAGCTCTGTCTCATTTTTGCAATGATTTTGTAACCTTGTAAATTATGATACTATGTAATTAGGGTTTTTCCTTCTTCAACTATCAGTAAAGAAAATTATTGTTTAAGATATCTTTTGTAAGTAAATATTGTTAAAGTAAAGAGAGTAGACCAGTCGTAATGTAAAATTTATAGTTTTATACTTACCTGTCGAGAATATAAGAGTTAGGGTTTGATGGAAAGAAAACCTAGTATAAAATATATTCTTGAACTAATTAATACTTAGGCACTGTTTCTTATTGCTTTAGTTTTTCTAATACAAGTGTATTGTTTTTTATTAACCTATTAACTATATATTTATTTACTCATTTATAAAAGTTATTTGTTTTAAGAAAAAGAATGTAAACAGTCTACAGTATACACTGTAATCTTCTTGTAAAGTTTATTTACATATTATCAATGTAAATGGACTAAAACTTAAATAAATTAAATTATAATTAAATAATTTAAATCTTAGGGTTTCGACCCTCAAGTTTTCCTTCACACGTTATAAGCCTGTCTGGTAAATATAAAATAGTTTCTAAATACATAAATTCTTAGTTTTATATTATTTAATGTTTAGATTTACATTTGTTTTTATTTACAATTCTGTAACATAGAATTTATTCAGAGCTCTGTAAAGAAATAGAAGGTAAACTCTGTAACTTTGTTTATCTTTCATAAATGAAGGGTTTATAACATAACCATAGTCTGGTTTATATTAAGTAATAGTTTAAGATTTAGTTGATAGTTTTAAAAGATAAACTGTGGTTAAAAACTTGTTTATATACTTAACTGTATACTATTACTGTAACTCTAATGTAGTTTTACTATTTCTTTTTTGCATTTTTGGTTAGTTATACTAAATAAAAACAGTAAACACAAATAATTCCTAACACTATTTTTCCTCCATAATATTTCAAACATTGAGATAAATTTACTCTTCTATCTATAGGTACACCATAATATCTACAATTTTCATTCGCTTATCTACTTAAAGCATTCTATTTGTGCTAGAGTACGACCCGGTTTCCACGTGTGGAAAAATATAGTTTAGAAATTTATTTTCATTCTAAGACATTATCCTCTAAATCCATTTCATTTCTATAGAAATCTAATAAGAATAATAAATCTAGCATTTCTCAGACTGTACTGTTAACATTAATATAGCAGTTTAAACTAAGATATCACTAGTACAAAAGCGCGGATTTTTCCACAGAGGTTTTCCACGTTTCTTACTTTTTGGTATAAAATCCGATGTAACAAGAATGAGGCATCGCTGTATCCATGCCTAGCCGTCACTGTATCCACGCCTGGACTCTTAGACATCGTTGTATCCATGCCTAGCCGTCGTTGTATCCATGCCTGGACTCTTAGACGTCGCTGTATCCACGCCTAGCCGTCGCTGTATCCACGCCTAGACTCTTAGATGTCTCTGTATCCACGCCTAAACATTAGGTTGAAAGAACAATATTTGAATATAAGTGTTTAACTTATTCCAATTTCCTTAATGAAATCCAAAGGTTGAAAGGATAAAATATTTAACAATCGACACTATAAATGTTGTAGACTCTGACCCCTTCGTTTTCCTGTCAGCCTTCTAATAATGGAAACAATAAGTACAAATTGTCTCCCAATATATGTAAACATTAAGGGAATCCCCTGACAGACGTTCATGAATGAGGGACTGGGAGTGTAGTGAGCTAGCAAAGAACATGATTTCAACATCCTTGCTATCGCAAACCTCCCAAACGTGTGTTTACGATTAGTCTCCCTTGTTGACTTTGGTGGACACTAGACACCCAACTTGTAGTGATATTTGTTGGTGAATTTTAAGTTCTTCCTTATAGTGGACTAATAAATACTTAATATTTTTGATAGGGCTGATAAACTCGATATAGATTGGTAGGACTATCCATAATCTACCTAAAATTGAGGATTTTGTTTGATCACTTCGAATAGGGGTATAAAATCGATATACATTGGAGGGACTATCCATAATCCACATAAAATTGGGGATTTTGTTTGATCACTTTGAATTGAGCATCTGGGGAGGACATGATTCAATTCTAAAAATAACTGCTGAACTTAGGGTTAATAAAAAAGTTGTTTCCTGAAAGCATTAGGTATTACATTCTTGGGTTTTTCTTTTAGGTAGGCCCAATCACACTTGACCAATAGATCCACCATCAAGCGGAATCAATCCTCCATTCGAAGGTCCTTCCAAATTCCAATGCCTTATTTTATCAACGACCTAACAACTGAGTATTTCACCAGCCCGACAAAGTTGTCCATTATCTAAGTTCAATAAACTATATGCTCCAGGGATCCGGAGAGTACATGGTTTACCTCACTAATTCCATGTAAATGTTGAATCACTTGGGATTTGTTCTTATTGTCATTTCTTTTCTATACATTGTTTTTAATAAATAATAAAATTTTGTTGCACACCTACCGTTTCAAATGAAAAGAAAATTTTATTTTTACATGTCAACATTGAAAGGGCTCAATTTCTCACAACCCTTCAAAGTGAAATGAAACCCTACACTTCAAATTTGATCCCTGGTCGGAATGAAATTGGTTTTGTCTCGCCCATATTCCCACCAATATTCTTTGCATAAATTCAAAATTTGCAGACACATGCAATTTCCATCGCTGGCTGATCCAAATCGTAATGCAGAACCAGAATGGGATTTCACGAATCCGATGTACACCAAGTCTTACGCATCTCTGCTACAAGTGTGTACTCACATTAAATCACTTGAAATTCTACACACCCATTTGATCATAAGCGGGCTCGAACATAGCCCTTTTTTGGGTTCCAAGCTCGTGACCATGTACACCATGTTCGACTACATCGAGGATGCACGCCATGTATTTTATAAAATACATGAAAAAGATGTTGTATTGTGGAATGCGATGTTTAGAACGTATGCCAGGGCTGGGGGCTGGTTTTACAGAGAATGGGCTTGCCTATGAGGCATTGGAACACTTTCGCCAGATGCAGCTTAGCGATGTGAAACCCAATGCTATTACATTGGTGGCAGTAATTCTGGCATGTACCCGATTAGGAGCACTACAACAAGGTAAGTCCATTCATGGATACATGATTAGGACTCTCTTTGAGTTGAACGTGTTTGTGGAGACTGCTTTTATAGATATGTATGCCAAATGTAAGAGTTTAAACAATGCACGCCGTCTGTTTGACAAAATGTCTGAAAGAAATGTTGTATCTTGGACTGCTATGATTTCCGGGTATTCTCACCATGGATATGCAGCTACAAACCCATCTAGCTTAAGGCCCATTGCATCACTCTTAAGTGGTGGGTCTGCAGGAAGTCATCCTGGTCAGTGCCCAGTGCCAATTATAGATGGAAATGGAGGTGGCTTCTTAGGATCGGTTCAGCTAAGCATACCTTGGAAAAGTGGTTCTATGGATATCCCCAAAGTCAATGCTGAAATTCATTTTGTTCCTGTTAAGTTGCAATTGCAGCCCTATACGATACAAAGGCTAATTTCTCTACTGCACTCTATAGGTGAATGTAGAGATAAAGGCAGTGAGCCTCGTCTTCGTTCCAGTAATAGGAAATCTTTTAGACAGAGTACAGGATTTGAGAATGATTTGCATATAAGTTGTCTTCCTCTTCTTATTTTCTTTCAGACTCCTTAAAATTGAAAGCAACCACGAGCATGAACTGTCATGGGCTCGCAAAATCCACATGACAGTACCATTTCATTCCATCAATTCAGAGTCTTCTTATTTGCTTTCAGACTCCTTAAAATTGAAAGCAACCACGAGCATGAACTGTCATGGGCTCGCAAAATCCACATGCCAGTACCATTTCATTACTTCAGAGCCTTCTTATTTTCTTTCAGACTCAGTAAATATGAAAGCAACCGCGAGCATGAACTGTCATGGGCTCGCAAAATCCACACGACAGTAGCATTTTATATATCCACACTTCTTCTCGTTCCATAACCCACGAAGAAGTCACCCCCCGCATCTTGGCGCTATGATCAATCCTCTCGGCAGCACCTCCAATCAGGTCGCCTTTGTTCAGAGTATTCTGCAAGTCTCCTACCATGTTATCACAGCTCGAGTCTCCCTCAGCCCAGTAAACTGCCCAGATCCCTTACAGCTATGATCCCTTTACCACCAATCAGTTTCATGTGCTTCCCGATCATCCCCGCCATCATACTCTGAACAAAGGAAGTTTGAGTCCACCCACTCTACTTGCCTAGTTAGTCCCACCAGTTTATCACTCTTACCATCAGTACTATCACAGTTCGGTTTTGCACCTCACGCTCCTGTCAAGGAAACATCATTGCCTTGATAGTTGCAGGTCTCCCTCTGTCAACGACAACTCCTCTATTCCAGAGGATAGACCTAGAGGTTCCTGCGCCTTGGACCCATCACCACCTGTGGTGAGTGCCTACGGACCATTTTGGGAGGAATCATTATTGCCTCTCCGAATGGTTGTTTCTCACATGTTCGACTTCAGCACCTTAATCGCATCGTTGATAATTGCGCAGGATTTATATCCATTCCATTATTTGTCGAAGACCCCGGATTTCCCCCGACTCTAGCACATCAGTGAGTCACTTCGGAACGCCCAGTTATATGTTCCCGTGGATGTCCGGGCTGCGTTGGCGATTGTATTCAGAAGCCATTCAGTTCTATGCTTCTTTGAGCACCCAGTTCAGTTCCAGATCAGTGTACCATTACGAGTGTGACCCTTCTCACTCTGATCCAGCAGCGCATCAGTTCCTTCAGAACCACATTCAGTAGCATTGCTGCCATTCCAGTGTATCAGTTTGTCAGCTCAGACATGATCAGCTCAGCAGTATGATCCATATTTGTGTCCCTTCCGGCCCCTCATGATATGCACAGTGCTTATCTACTACAGGTCCTTCATTTTGGGCCTCACACAGTTATTTTTATGTATCTTGATACGAGCATGGGAATTCCCGCCTCGTCCATATATTGAGATTTTTTCCTCATCCAGTATTTGAGGACCATTTATATTTCTATGTTATATTCTGATACAAGCATGGGCATGCCCGCCTCGTCCATATTATCAGATGATCCCTCATCCATTATTGAGGTTATGTACTTTTCAGTCCTTGCAGGTGGTTCAAGATCGGTGTCCCGGACTTCAGTTGCTTTCTTCTCTTCTCCACACCCCAACAAAAACGACATATGACTCATGATGTCCATCGGCCATACGATGAGCTCCTGCCCTCGCACATCAGGGGGCAATCTGTTAACACCCAAAAATGGTTAACTACCTCATCTACCCCACTACATGGCTCATTTGTCCATTTGCCTACCATATTTCCCTGAAAATCCCACTAAAAAGCCTCCAAAAGGCCTAAAGTGCCTCCAAAAGGCCATAAAACCATCTAAAAAGCCTCCAAAAGGCCTAAAATGCCTCCAAAAGGCCAAAAAACCCCTTTTTCCTCCAAAAATGTCCAAAATTCCTCTAAAATAGCAAAATCCCCAAAAGGGAAGAAAAAATATATAAAATAATGAGGAAAAGGAGGAAAAAACCCTAAACAAGATGCCCTAAACCATATGGTTTCCAAAACCATGGGCCAGCACTCCACCACTAAAAAACTATAAATAAGTGGTGGAGACCCCTGATGTCATCATCCATTATCATAAGCATCCTGCCTCTGCCGAAATTATTCTCGAAACCCTAGCTTACCATCAAGCTACTTTCACCATTGAGAACTCTTTTTGGCCCATTTCCACCACCGGAGAAGGAAAAGAAGCAGCTTGGAGCTCGAAGCCACCGACATCAGACCAGCGCAACGGACTCCATCAACCTCCTCATTGGAGGTAATATCAACAAAAAACCATTATTCATTTCTTTACTGTCTCTGTTTCATGTTATTTACTTTTTACTGCTTTAGCTTCAAGAACATAGTTAGATTAATCTTTGTTTCAGTTTATCTTTATTTAATTCATATACATCATTGAACTGCTACTAAGGATTCCAGATTCCTTAGTAGGTGCTCATCAGCACAAGCTAGGGTGAAAACCCTAGCTACACTTGTGCCTCATTGCTTATGTGTATGAACTCATAAATTATTAACTCTTGAAAATCAAAGAGAGCCTGGAAAGCTTCTCACTAATATTTTTTATCAGAGAAACTATATGTTGAAGCATATTATTTAATTTCCATTTTTTATTTCTTAAGGTTTGATGGACCAAGTTGGTCTTCAGTAAACAGATTAATGGTTTTCTAGTTATTCAAAGTACTTCATAGGTATTTTGACAAAATATCACATTAGTGTCATAATTAGTATAAATATGGTAAATTTTTTTTACTGCTCATTTCTGCCATTCCTTATTGTTATGCTACCTTCATTGATCCGGTCAGACTATTATTGGGGTTTGAGAAGTCATGCAAAACCAATATCAACATTTCAAAATGACAATATTCAAACACTAGGCTAAAAAATAAATGTGTGATTATTTATATTTGTTGATACATGAGGCTAAAAAATTACTTGTTAGCCCTTTTCTGAAAATAGATAAGAGATTGGATTTATCTTTATTAATTCTTGCATGTCAGTTGTAATTCTATATTGGCTTTATCTCTACATATTTGGATATTCCTTGAGTTAGTTAAGGACTTTAAAAGAATAAAAATTTAATCAACTGGTTTTCGTAAGGGTGAACAGTGATAGGTTTAGAACGTGGCAGTTGAAAGGCACATGATGGACACATAGATTTTTCTTGTTCCTATGCAGGACAACAACAGGTGGAGTGCAATCTGAATGTTATATTTGATGGCGTATCTGTAATAGTTTCATTTGAAGATCACATTCACAGTCTCAAAAGCGATTGGCATGGTAACTGCATGGGGGAGGGTTCACTTACCAGAGAATCAGATGTTTTGAGAACATATACAATGCTGACCATTATATGAGATCAATGAGCTGGAAGGAGGTGTTTCTTGGTGGCTGAGAAGCATTGATCTAAATACAAAATCCAAGAAACATCTTACACCAACAGACAAGTGAAGCTGGATTGGATGAATACGTCCCTTGTGCAGCTGGCAGGCAGAAATACGTCCCTTGTGCCAATCATGTCCCAGACACCTAAAACAGAGCAGGCTTAATAATCTCTATGCAAAGCAGTCTCAAATGAGGGGCTTGAGCTGAAAATAACTCATGTAACCATTCTCAGGTTTAAATTATTGTGCCAACACTCGTGCGTATAGTTGCATTGATGCCTGGAGAGGGATGAGCGATGTGAAGGAGGATAAAAAATATACCCAATGAACTATGTACCTGAAGATGAGAATGACCCGAGTCTTTTGGCAATAGAAAATAAATGCAGAAAGTTTCCATAAAGATAGCACAGAAATTCCCATGCAGCAAGAGGATGGAGATATGAGTATACACTGTAACACTGGTGGCTGATCTATGAATACACAGTGGATTTCCAACAATGCCTCAGTTATAAAAATTACCTAGGATGTCAACATTGTTCCTGGAAATGGCTCCATATAGGTTCTCAATAAATAATGTAGTCAAGGTGAGAACATGTAATGTCTTAGATTTGATGTCCATGCATGATTTTGTTTACTGTTGCCACTGCCTGTTGAAAGAAGCTTGCTGGCATTCAAAACACCCTGGAAGGCTGGAGCATAATTTTAAAATCACGTAAATTTTTTTGAAATAAACATCAAGAAATAACTTAGCAGCAGCTCATCTAATGCAATCTTCATTGTATCTTTAGCCAAAGCTTCACATAATATTATGACCAAATAACAGGGCAGTTTGTCTGTTATAACACCATGTTAGAAAATGGTATTGAACATTGAGATTAACAGTAAAACCCTAGAAAGAATAACCAGCACATCATAGAAATAAAAATAGCCCAATGCATGGGCACATTACAAGATTGACAAAACTGTTTGGTTGGAGCTTCATATCCAAATAATCAGTAAAGGTCATCTATACTTGATGAATTACAAATGAGGCAAAGCCTCAAACATAAAGAAGCAGGGTTTATATTAGCTGTCCCTAAGCTTACTAACATATGGGACCACAATCGCACCTAATAGCTACTGGCAATGTGGGATTTATCCACCCACTAATGGTGAGGCATAAATACATTAATGTCCTTTAGGGCCACAAGTCAAGATTAGCCAACATATTTCCAACCATCGGTAGTCAATATTCAGAATTAGTGCTGTCATAATATAATTAATAAGATAAGCTGCAACCTACTATTTGATGGATGTGAAATCATTTTATATGATAGTAAAATCAGGGCTATAAATATTCATGAATATGTGTTAGCGAACTGAAAAAGGTATCATCTGAGAAATCAATCATAATTTTTAAGGTTCTTTGGCTATGTTTACCTTTGGTTTCTTCCTTACAAAGGAGAATTCTTGAAATACATTACAAATGTCAGAAAATATATAAGAGGCTTATTCACCAGCAAAAGAATGTTGTAGCTGACATGCAAGTGAGCTTAAGCAGTGATAGACTCAACACCATGTCTTTCATAGCAGTTAATCCATTGAATGTAATTGAATAGAGTTCCTGTTAGTTGACCAAATTCCTTTTATCAATATAATATTATAGGCAAAACCTGAGGAGGGTAGAATAGCTAAAAGTAAAGGGAACGCGGATCTCCAGATCAATGAAGAAGGAAAAATCATAGGAACTTTGCCTAGTCTTCCCGTCGCAATTCCTGGGGTTTGCATTTTTTTTTAAAAACAACTTATACAAATCGTGGATATAGAGACGGCAAGGCATGGATACAACGACGAAAAGGCGTGGATATAGCGATGGCAAGGCGTGGATACAGCGACGGCAAGGCATGGATACAGAGACAGAAAGGCGTGGATATAGCGACGGCTTAGACATCTAACGAAATATAGAACATTGTCGCTCTTGCAACGCAAATTAGGGGTCGTCTCTATTGCGACGAAATTGTTTCCATGGAAAAAAAAACACTTAGACGTGGCAATATCCACGCTTTTCCGTGGATATTGTTGCATTTTTTCTGTGGTAAAATTGATCACTTGTCACTAGTACAAAAGCGCGGATTTTTCCACGGAGGTTTTCCACGTTTCTTACTTTTTGGTATAAAATCCAATGTAACAGGAACGAGGCTTCGCTGTATCCACACCTAGCCGTCGCTATATCCACTCCTGGACTCTTAGACATCGTTGTATCCACGCCTAGCCATCGCTGTATCTATGCCTGGACTCTTAGACGTCGTTGTATCCACGCCTAGCCGTCGCTGTATCCACGCCTGGACTCTTAGATGTCTATGTATCCATGCCTAAACATTAGATTGAAAGAACAATATTTGAATATAAGTGTTTAACTTATTACAATTTCCTTAATGAAATCCAAAGTTTGAAAGGATAAAATATTTAACAATTGACACTATAAATGTTGTAGACTCTGACCCCTTCCTTTTCCTGTCAGCCTTCTAATAATGGAAACAATAAGTACAAATTGTCTCCCAATATATGTAAACATTAAGGGAATCCCCTAAGGGACGTTCATGAATGAGGGACTGGGAGTGTAGTGAGCTAGAAAAGAACATGATTTCAACATCCTTACTATCACAAACCTCCCAAACGTGTGTTTATGATTAGTCTCCCTTGTTGACTTTGGTAGACACTAGACACCCAACTTGTCGTGATATTTGTTGGAGAATTTTAAGAACTTCCTGATAGTGGACTAATAAATACTTAATCTTTTCGATAGGGCTGATAAACTCGATATAGATTGGTAGGACTATCCATAATCTACCTAAAATTGAGGATTTTGTTTGATCACTTCGAATAGGGGTATAAAATCGATATACATTAGAGGGATTATCCATAATCCACCTAAAATTGGGTCTTTTGTTTGATCTCTTTGAATTGAGCATCTAGGGAGGACATGATTCAATTCTAAAAATAACTGCTGAACTTAGGGTTAATAAAAAAGTTGTTTCCTGAAAGCATTAGGTATTACATTCTTGGGTTTTTCTTTTAGGTAGGCCCAATCACACTTGACCAATAGAGCCACCATCAAGCGGAATCAATCCTCCATTCGAAGGTCGTTCCAAATTCCAATGCCTTATTTTATCAACGACCTAACCACTGAGTATTTCACTTGCCTGATAAAGTTGTCCCTTATCTAAGTTCAATAAACTATATGCTCTAGGGATCCGGAGAGTACATGGTTTACCTCACTAATTCCATGTAAATGTTGAATCACTTGGGATTTCTTCTTATTTTCATTTCTTTTCTATACATTGTTTTTAATAAATAATAAAATTTTGTTGCACACCTACCGTTTCAAATGAAAAGAAAAAATTATTTTTACATGTCAACATTGAAAGGGCTCAATTTCTCACAACCCTTTAAAGTGAAATGAAACCCTACCCTTCAAATTTGATCCATAGTCGGAATGAAATTGGTTTTGTCTCGCCCATATTCCCACCAATATTCTTTGCATAAATTCAAAATTTGCAGACACATGCAAGTTCCATCGCTAGCTGATCCAAATCGTAATGCAGAACCAGAATGGGATTTCACGAATCCAATGTACACCAAATATTACGTATCTCTGCTACAAGCATGTACTCACATTAGATCACTTGAAATTCTACACACCCATTTGATCATAAGTGGGCTCGAACAGAGCCCTTTTTTGGGTGCCAAGCTCGTGACCATGTACACCATGTTCGGCTGCATCGAGGATGCACGCCATGTATTTGACAAAATACATGAACGAGATGTTGTATTGTGGAATGCGATGCTTAGAACGTATGCCAGGGTTGGGGGCTGGTTTTACAGAGAATGGGCTTTCCTATGAGGCATTGGAACACTTTCGCCAAATGCAGCTTAGCGATGTGAAACCCAATGCTGTTACACTGGTGGTAGTAATTCCGACATGTACCCGATTAGGAGCCCTGCAACAAGGTAAGTCCATTCATGGCTACATGATTAGGACTCTCTTTGAGTTGAATGTGTTTGTGGAGAGTAATTTTATAGATCCGCATGCCAAATGTAGGTCCTTTAAACAATGCACGCCGTCTGTTTGACAAAATGTCTGAAAGAAATGTTGTATCTTGGACTGTTATGATTTTCGGGTATTCTCACCGTGGATATGCAGCTACAAAACTAGATAGCTTAAGGCCCATTGCATCACTCTTAAGTGGTAGGTCTTCAGGAAGTCATCCTGGTCAGTTCCTAGTGCCAATTATAGATGGAAATGGAGGTGGCTTCTCAGGATCGGTTCAGCTAAGCATACCTTGGAAAAGTGGTTCTATGGATATCCCCAAAGTCAATGCTGAAATTCATTTTGTTCCTGTTAAGTTGCAATTGCAGCCCTGTACGATACAAAGGCTAATTTCTCTACTGCACTCTATAGGTGAATTTAGAGATAAAGGCAGTGAGCCTAGTCTTCGTTCCAGTAATAGGCAATCTTTTAGACAAAGTACACGATTTGATAATGATTTGCATAGAAGTTGTTTTCATCTTGAGGAATCAATGACAAGTACAACCGATGTGATGTTTAATTCATTGGCAGAATCATTTTCAGACTTGCCTTCACCAATCAGGGAAGAAACAAGAAATAGTACTTTGATTCTTGATTCCATGATCATATCTAACTGGGTGCAAAATCTTGATTTAGGAGAAAGGTATTTATCACAGACTGCTTACTGTATTTTAGTTTGTAGTTTCTCTACGTGAATTTTACCCTGTACTTTGGTTTATGGATGAAGCCTTTATTTGTGGTTTTACTATTACAATTATCTTCCTGGATAATTTATGAGGAGCATGAGATGCTTGAATTACAAACCGAGAATTGCAATTTTGTAGCGTTGATGAATTCTTTGAGTGTATGGATGGTACAAGGAGTTTGCATGTGGGTCTTGCTAATAGTGGTTTATGGAGTTTGACTTATTCTGTGTTTGGTGCTATTACTGCTGCTTCCACCCTTGCTTCTGGATCAGTTCTCATACCTTCTCGTAAGTTTTTGACATTTTCTGACAAGCTTTTCTATGTGGTTGGTTATGCTGCCATAGAGCAGTGCATGTTAATTTGTTAGAAAAGATTGCAAAAATAGATGATCCAGCATGGAGAAATCTATTTACATAGCACCATGTTGCGATGCACTATATTTCATTCATAAGGATGTTTTTTAGTTTATTATGCTTTACTTCTTCCAACATGAACCCATGGTATCAAGCATGCTTTTGTTGAACTCTTATGGCATAATGAAACTTAAAGGAAAACATTTACTTCTTGGGTCTTCTCATTTGATGGACATATTGTTTTTCGTATATATGTGATCTGAATTTGATCTCAGCTTCGGAGAAATTGATATTTATTTTTAAGAGCCTGTTGCAGGGATTTCCCTATATAGCATTGTAATTATACTTTGAGTTCATCCCTGACATGGAATGGTGTTGGATGTTGACCACACAATAGTTATATAGTTAGGTAGGCTACCTGTGAATGGGAGTATTAGTACAACCTGTATGCCATTTGTAACTGATCTCTAAAATGGAGTTGACACTATTACACTTTGAAAATTGGAGTTCCTCTTTGATGTTGAGCATCTATAGTACTAAAGGTGGAGGCCTAAGCTTTGTCAAAAGATTTAAAAGGATGCTTGTGCCTCATTGCTTATGTGTATGAACTCATAAAGTATTAACTCTCGAAAATCAAAGAGAGCCTGGAAAGCTTCTCACTGATATTTTGTATCAGAGAAACTATATGTTGAAGCATATTATTTAATTTCCATTTTTTATTTCTTAAGGTTTGATGGACCAATTTGGTCTTCAGTAAACAGATTAATGGTTTTCTAGTTATTCAAAGTACTTCATAGGTATTTTGACAAAATATCACATTAGTGTCATAATTAGTATAAATATGGTAAAAAATTTTTACTGCTCATTTCTGCCATTCCTTATTGTTATGCTACCTTCATTGATCCGGTCAGACTGTTATTGGGGTTTGAGAAGTCATGCAAAACCAATATCAACATTTCAAAATGAAAATATTCAAACACTAGGCTAAAAAATAAATGTGTGATTATTTATATTTGCTGATACATGAGGCTAAAAAATTGCTTGTTAGCCCTTTTCTAAAAATAGCTAAGAGATTGGCTTTATCTTTATTAATTATGGCATGTCAGTTGTAATTCTATATTGGCTTTATCTCTATATATTTGGATATTCCTTGAGTTAGTTAAGGAGTTTAAAAGAATAAAAATTTAATCAACTGGTTTTGGTAAGGGTGAACAGTGATAGGTTTAGAACATGGTAGTTGAAAGGGAAATGATGGACACATAGATTTTTCTTGTTCCTATGCAAGACAGCAACGGGTGGAGTGCAATGTGAATGTTAGATTTGATGGTGTATCTGTAATACTTGCATTTGAAGATCACATTCACAGTCTCAAAAGTGATTGGCATGGTGACTGCATGGGGGAGGGTACACTTACCAGAGAATCGGATGTTTTGAGAACATATACAACGCTGACCGTTATATGAGATCAATGAGCTGGAAGGAGGTGTTGCTTGGTGGCTGAGAAGCACTGATCTAAATACAAAATCCAAGAAACAGCTTACACCAACAGACAAGTGAAGTTGGATTGGATGAATACGTCCCTTGTGCAGCTGGCAGGCAGAAATACGTCCCTTGTGCCAATCATGTCCCAGACACCTGAAACAGAGGAGGCTTAATAATATCTGGGCAAAGCGGTCTCAAATGACGGGCTTGAGATGAAAAGAACTCATGTAACCATTCTCAGGTTTAAATTATTGTGCCAACACTCACACGTATAGTTGCATTGATGCCTGGAGAGGGTTGAGAGATGTGAAGGAGGATAACAAATTACCCACTGAACTATGTACCTAAATATGAGAATGAGCCGAGTCTTGTGGCAATAGCAAATAAATGCAGAAATTTTCCATAAAGATAGCATAGAAATTCCCATGTAGCAAGAGGATGGAGATATGAGTATACACTGTAACACTGGTGGCTGATCTATGAATACACAGTGGATTTCCAACAGTGCCTCAGTCATAAAAATTACCTAGGATGTCGACAGTGTTCCTGGAAATGGCTCCATATAGGTTCTCAATAAATAATGTAGTCAGGGTGAGAACATGTAATGTCTTAGATTTGATGTCCATGCATGATTTTGTTTACTGTTGCCACTGCCTGTTGAAGGAATATTGCTGGCATTCAAAACACCCTGGAAGGCTGGACCATAATTTTAAAATCACGTACACTTGTTCAAATCAACATCAAGAAATAACTTAGCAGCAACTCATCTAATGCAATCTTCATTGTATCTTTAGCCAAATCTTCACATAATATTATGACCAAATAACAGGGCAGTTTGTCTATTATAACACCATGTTAGAAAATGGTATTGAACATTACTATTAGGAGATTAACAGTAAAACCCTAGCAAGAATAACCAGCACATTACAAGATTGACAGAACTATTTGGTTGGAGCTTCATATCCAAATAATCAGTAAAGTTCATCTATACTTGATGAATTACAAATAAGGCAAAGCCTCAAACATAAAGAAGCATGGTTTATATTAGCTATCCCTAAGCTTACTAACATATGGGACCACAATCACACCTAATAACTACTGGAAATGTGGGCTTTATCCACCCACTAATGGTGAGGCATAAATACATTAATGTCCGTTAGGGCCACAAGTCAAGATTAGCCAACATATTTCAAACAATCGGTAGTCAATATTCAAAATTAGTGCTGTCATAATATCATGAATAAGATAAGCTGCAACCTACTATTTGACGGATGTGAAATCATTTTATATGATAGTAAAATCAGGGCTATAAATATTCATGAATATGTATTAGCCAACTGAAAAAGGTATCATCTGAGAAATCAATCATAATTTTTAAGGTCCTTTGGCTATGTTTACCTTTGGTTGCTGCCTTACAAAGGAGAATTCTTGAAATACATTACAAATGTCAGAAAATATATAAGAGGCTTATTCACCAGCAAAACAATGTTGTAGCTGACATGCTAGTGAGCTTAAGCAGCGATAGACTCAATACCATGTCTTTCATAGCAGTTAATCCATTGAATGTAATTGAATAGAGTTCCTGTTAGCTGGCCAAATTCCTTTTATCAATATAATATTACAGGCAAATCCTGAGGAGGGTAGAATAGATGAAAGTAGAGGGAATGCGGATCTCCAGATCAATGAAGAAGGAAAAATCACAGGAACTTTTCCTAGTCTGCCCGTCGCAATTCCTGGGGTTTGCATTTAAAAAAAAAAAAAACTTATACAAAGCGTGGATATAGCGATGGCAAGGCGTGGATACAGCGACAGAAAAGCGTGGATATAGTGACGGCAAGGTGTGGATACAGTGACAGCTAGAAGTGGATACAGAGACAACAAGGCGTGGATATAGCGATGGCTTAGACATCTAACGAAATATAGAATATTGTCTCTCTTGCAACACAAATTAGGGGTCGTCTCTATTGCTACGAAATTGTTTCCATGGAAAAAAAAACACTTAGACGTGGAAATATCCACGCTTTTCCGTGGCTATTTCCACGTTTTGCCGTGTCAAAATTGATCACTTGTCACTAGTACAAAAGCGCGGATTTTTCCACGGAGGTTTTCCACGTTTCTTACTTTTTGGTATAAAATCCGATGTAACAGGAAAGAGGCCTCCCTGTATCCATGCCTAGTCATCGCTATATCCACGCCTGGACTCTTAGACATCGCTATATCCATGCCTAGCCCTCACTGTATCCACACCTGGAATCTTAGACATCGTTGTATCCACGCCTAGCCGTCGCTGTATCCACGCCTAGACTCTTAGATGTCTCTATATCCACGCCTAAACATTAGGTTGAAAGAACAATATTTGAATATAAGTGTTTAACTTATTCCAATTTCCTTAATGAAATCCAAAGATTGAAAGGATAAAATATTTAACAATCGACACTATAAATGTTGTAGACTCTGACCCATTCATTTTCCTGTCAGCCTTCTAATAATGGAAACAATAAGTACAAATTGTCTCCCAATATATGTAAACATTAAGGGAATCCTCTGACGGACGTTCATGAATGAGGGACTAGGAGTGCAGTGAGCTAGCAAAGAACATGATTTCAACATCCTTGCTATCGCAAACCTCCCAAACATGTGTTTATGATTAGTCTCCCTTGTTGAGTTTGGTAGACACTAGACACCCAACTTATAGTGATATTTGTTAAATAATTTTAAGTTCTTCCTTATAGTGGACTAATAAATACTTAATCTTTTCGACAGGGCTGATAAACTCGATATAGATTGGTAGGACTATCCATAATCTACCTAAAATTGAAGATTTTGTTTGATCACTTCGAATAGCGGTATAAACTCGATATACATTGGAGGGACTATCCATAATCCACCTAAAATTCGGGCTTTTGTTTGATCACTTTGAATTGAGCATCTGGGGAGGACATGATTCAATTCTAAAAATAACTGCTGAACTTAGGGTTAATAAAAAAGTTGTTTCCTGAAAGCATTAGGTATTACATTCTTGGGTTTTTCTTTTAGGTAGGCCCAATCACACTTGACCAATAGAGCCACCATCAAGCAGAATCAATCCTCCATTCGAAGGTCCTTCCAAATTCCAATGCCTTATTTTATCAACGACCTAACAACTGAGTATTTCACCGGCACGACAAAGTTGTCCCTTATCTAAGTTCAATAAACTATATGCTCCAGGGATCCGGAGAGTACATGGTTTACCTCACTAATTCCATGTAAATGTTGAATCACTTAGGATTTCTTCTTATTTTCATTTCTTTTCTATACATTGTTTTTAATAAATAATAAAATTTTGTTGCACACCTACCGTTTCAAATGAAAAGAAAAATTTATTTTTACATGTCAACATTGAAAGGGCTCAATTTCTCACAACCCTTCAAAGTGAAGTGAAACCCTACCCTTCAAATTTGATCCCTGTTCAGAATGAAATTGGTTTTGTCTCACCCATATTCCCGCCAATATTCTTTGCATAAATTCAAAATTTGCAAACACATGCAAGTTCCATCGCTGGCTGATCCAAATCGCACTGCAGAACTAGAATGGGATTTCACAAATCCGATGGACACCAAATCTTACGCATCTCTGCTACAAGCGTGTACTCACATTAAATCACTTGAAATTCTACACATCCATTTGATCATAAGTGGCTCGAACAGAGCCCTTTTCTAGGTGCCAACCTCGTGACCATGTACACCATGTTCGGCTGCATCGAGGATGCACGCCATGTATTTTAGAAAATACATGAATCAGATGTTTTATTGTGGAATGCGATGCTTAGAATGTATGCCAGGGCTGGGGGCTGGTTTTACAGAGAATGGGCTTGCCTATGAGGCATTGGAACACTTTCGCCAAATGCAACTTAGCGATGTGAAACCCAATGCTGTTACATTGGTGGTAGTAATTCTGGCATGTATTTATAGATATGTATGCCAAATGTAATTGAGTTGAATGTGTTTGTGGAGACTGTTTTTATAGATATGTATGCCAAATGTAGGAGTTTAAACAATGCACGCTGTCTGTTTGACAAAATGTCTGAAAGAAATGTTGTATCTTGGACTGCTATGATTTCTGGGTATTCTCACCGTGGATATGCAGCTACAAAACCAGCTATCTTAAGTCCCATTGCATCACTCTTAAGTGGTAGGTCTGCAGAAAGTCAGCCTGGTCAGTGCCCAGTGCCAATTATAGATGGAAATGGAGGTGGCTTCTCAGGATCGGTTCAGCTAAGCATACCTTGGAAAAGTGGTTCTATGGATATCCCCAAAGTCAATGCTGAAATTCATTTTGTTCCTGTTAAGTTGCAATTGCAGCCCTGTACGATACAAAGGCTAATTTCGCTACTGCACTCTATAGGTGAATGTAGAGATAAAGGCAGTGAGCCTAGTCTTCGTTCCAGTAATAGGAAATCTTTTAGACAGAGTACAGGATTTGAGAATGATTTGCATAGAAGTTGTCTTCATCTTGAGGAATCAATGACAAGTACAACCGATGTGATGTTTAATTCATTGGCAGAATCATTTTCCGACTTTCCTTCACCAATCAGGGAAGAAACAACAAATAGTACTTTGATTCCTGATTCCATGATCATATCTAACTGGGTGCGAAATGTTGATTTAGGACAAAAGTATTTATCACAGAATTCTTACTGTATTTTAGTTTGTAGTTTCTCTGCATGAATTTTACCCTGTACTTTGGTTTATGGATTAAGCCTTTATTTGTGGTTTTACTATTACAATTATCTTCCTGGATAATTTATGAGGAGCATGAGATGCTTGAATTACAAACCAAGAATTGCAATTTTGCAGCGTTGATGAATTCTTTGAGTGTATGGATGGTACAAGGAGTTTGCATGTGGGTCCTGCTAATAGCGGTTTATGGAGTTTGACTTATTATGTGTTTGGTGCTATTACTGCTGCTTCCACCCTTGCTTCTGGATCAATGCACATACCTTCTCGTAAGTTTTTGACATTTTCTGACAAGCTTTTCTATGTGGTTGGTTATGCTGCCATAGAGCAGTGCATTTTAATTTGTTAGAAAAGATTGCAAAAATAGATGATCCAACATGGAGAAATCTATTTACATAGCACCATGTTGCGATGCACTATATTTCATTCATAAGGATGTTTTTTAGTTTATTATGCTTTACTTCTTCCAACATGAACCCATGGTATCAAGCATGCTTTTGTTGAACTCTTATGGAATAATGAAACTTAAAGGAAAACATTTACTTCTTGGGTCTTCTCATTTGATGGACATATTGTTTGTCATATATATGTGATCTGAATTTGATCTCAGCTTCGGAGAAATTGATATTTATTTTTAAGAGCTTGTTGCAAGGATTTCCCCATATAGCATTGTAATTATACTTTGAGTTCATCCCTGACATGGAATGGTGTTGGATGCTGACCACACAATAGTTAGATAGTTAGGTAGGCTACCTGTCAATGGCAGTACTAGTACCACCTGTATGCCATTTGTAACTGATCTCTAAAACGGAGCTGACACTGTTACACTTTGAAAATTGGAGTTCCTCTTTGATGTTGAGCATCTATAGTACTAAAGGTGGAGGCCTAAGATTTTTCAAAAGATTTAAAAGGATGCTTGTGCCTCATTGCTTATGTGTATGAACTCATAAAGTATTAACTCTTGAAAATCAAAGAGAGCCTGGAAAGCTTCTCACTGATATTTTTTATCAGAGAAACTATATGTTGAAGACTATTATTTAATTTCCATTTTTTATTTCTTAAGCTTTGATGGACCAAGTTGGTCTTCAGTAAACAGATTAATGGTTTTCTAGTTATTCAAAGTACTTCATAGGTATTTTGACAAAATATCACATTAGTGTCATAATTAGTATAAATATGGTAAATTTTTTTTACTGCTCATTTCTACCATTCCTTATTGTTATGCTACCTTCATTGATCCGGTAAGACTGTTATTGGGGTTTGAGAAGTCATGCAAAACCAATATCAACATTTCAAAATGACAATATTCAAACACTAGGCTAAAAAATAAATGTGTGATTATTTATATTTGCTGATACATGAGGCTAAAAAATTGCTTGTTAGCCCTTTTCTGAAAATAGCTAAGAGATTGGCTTTATCTTTATTAATTATGGCATGTCAGTTGTAAGCCTATATTGGCTTTATCTCTATATGTTTGGATATTCCTTGAGTTAGTTAAGGACTTTAAAAGCATAAAAATTTAATCAACTGGTTTTGGTAAGGGTGAACAGTGATAGGTTTAGAACATGGTAGTTGAAAGGCAAATGATGGACACATAGATTTTTCTTGTTCCTATGTAGGACAGCAATGGGTGGAGTGCAATCTGAATGTTAGATTTGATGGCGTATCTGTAATACTTGCATTTGAGGATCACATTCACAGTCTCAAAAGTGATTGGCATGGTGACTGCATGGGGGAGGGTTCACTTACCAGAGAATCGGATGTTTTGAGAACATATACAACGCTGACCGTTATATGAGATCAATGAGATGGAAGGAGGTGTTGCTTGGTGGCTGAGAAGCACTGATCTAAATACAAAATCCAAGAAACAACTTACACCAATAGACAAGTGAAGCTGGATTGGATGAATACGTCCCTTGTGCAGCTGGCAGGAAGAAATATGTCCCTTGTGCCAATCATGTCCCAGACACCTGAAACAGAGCAGGCTTAATAATCTCTGGGCAAAGCGGTCTCAAATGAGGGGCTTGATATGAAAAGAACTCATGTAACCATTCTCAGGTTTAAATGATTGTGCCAACACTCGCATCTATAGTTGCGTTGATGCCTGGGGAGGGCTGAGCGATGTGAAGGAGGATAACAAATATACCCACTGAACTATGTACCTGAAGATGAGAATGAGCCGAGTCTTGTGGCAATAGCAAATAAATGCAGAAAGTTTCCATAAAGATAGCACAGAAATTCCCATGCAGCAAGAGGATGGAGATATGAGTATACACTGTAACACCGGTGGCTGATCTATGAATACACAGTGGATTTCCAACAGTGCCTCAGTGATAAAAATTACCTAGGATGTCAACAGTGTTCCTGGAAATGGCTCCATATAGGTTCTCAATAAATAATGTAGTCAGGGTGAGAACATGTAATGTCTTAGATTTGATGTCTAGGCATGATTTTGTTTACTGTTGCCACTGCCTGTTGAAAGAAGCTTGCTGGAATTCAAAACACCCTAGAAGGCTGGAGTATAATTTTAAAATCATGTAAACTTGTTCAAATCAACATCAAGAAATAACTTAGTAGTAGCTCATCTAATGCAATCTTCATTGTATATTTAGCCAAAGCTTCACATAATATTATGACCAAATAACAGGGCAGTTTGTCTGTTATAACACCATGTTAGAAAATGGTATTGAACATTATTATTAGGAGATTAACAGTAAAGCCCTAGCAAGAATAAGCACCACATCATAGAAAGAAAAATAGCCCGATGCATGGGCACATTACAAGATTGACAGAACTGTTTGGTTGGAGCTTCATATCCAAATAATCAGTAAAGGTCATCTATACTTGATGAATTACAAATGAGGCAAAGCCTCAAACATAAAGAAGTAGGGTTTATATTAGTTGTCCCTAAGCTTACTAACATATGGGACCACAATCGCTCCTAATAACTACTGGCAATGTGGGCTTTATCCACCCACTAATGGTGAGGCATAAATACATTAATGTCCGTTAGGGCCACACGTCAAGATTAGCCAACATATTTCCAACAATCGGTAGTAAATATTCAAAATTAGTGCTATCATAATATCATGAATAAGATAAGCTGCAACCTACTATTTGACGGATGTGAAATCATTTTATATGATAGTAAAATCAGGGCTATAAATATTCATGAATATGTATTAGCCAACTGAAAAAGGTATCATCTGAGAAATCAATCATAATTTTTAAGGTCCTTTGGCTATGTTTACCTTTGGTTGCTGCCTTACAAAGGATAATTCTTGAAATACATTGCAAATGTCAGAAAATATATAAGAGGCTTATTCACCAGCAAAAGAATGTTGTGGCTGACATGCTAGTGAGCTTAAGCAGCGATAGACTCAACACCATGTCTTTCATAGCAATTAATCTGTTGGATGTAATTGAATAGAGTTCCTGTTAGCTGGCCAAATTCCTTTTATCAATATAATATTACAGGAAAAACCTGAGGAGGGTAGAATAGCTAAAAGTAGAGGGAACGTGGATCTCCAGATCAGTGAAGAAGGAAAAATCACAGGAACTTTTCCTAGTCTGCCCATCGCAATTCCTGGGGTTTGCATTTAAAAAAAAAAAAAACTTATGCAAAGCGTGGATATAGAGACGGCAAGGCGTGGATACAGCAACGGCAAGGCGTGGATATAGCGATGGCAAGGCGTGGATACAACGACG
This sequence comes from Pseudotsuga menziesii, assembly GCA_001517045.1. Lineage (NCBI taxonomy): Eukaryota > Viridiplantae > Streptophyta > Pinopsida > Pinales > Pinaceae > Pseudotsuga > Pseudotsuga menziesii. The sequence continues at coordinate 193,209 of LPNX010074889.1, read as the reverse complement.
GCCAGGCGTGGATACAGAGACGACAAGGCGTGGATATAGCGACGGCTTAGACATCTAACTAAATATAGAACATTGTCGCTCTTGCAACGCAAATTAGGGGTCGTCTCTATTGCGACGAAATTGTTTCCATGGAAAAAAAACACTTAGACGTGGCAATATCCACGTTTTTCCATGGATATTGCCATGTTTTGCCGTGGCAAAATTGATCACTTGTACTGGTGTGTACTAGTGGGTTTATTTAACTAACATAGTAAAATAAAATAACTTAGAACCTGTTGAGGATAGATGACAAGAGCTTTAGAAGGCCATTATTCCCTACCAATCTCCTGGAGAGCACTCAAACAACGCTTCCTCAGAACCCTCGAGCCTGTTCCTGGTCTTCTTGGCTGAGAACTGGTGGAGAATGCAAACAACAGAACCCTCTGTCAACTAACTAGTTCAATACCTCAGTAAAATACTATTCTCTTCGCAGTATGAACTTCAACTTAAAAGCTACACTAGATCAATCAGTGGTTACCCCCTAAAACACTTTCCAAATTTCCCTTCCATTGAATTTCTGTGAACTACATTCATTCAACCTAATTGATCACTTCTCTAGAGTGAGCAGCCTCAGCTCTCTTCAATGGGAATTTTTATAAAGTGTAATGTCATGGTTTTGACCCCGGTTACATTTAAAAGGTACATGATGTATATATTGTAATTAATTGTGGTGTGGAGCTAAAGGCAAAAGCCCCACCATCGATTTGGTTGTGTATGTTTCGACAATAAGGATCGTTGCCGATGGTATATCGTGCTATCTGACACATTATAGTTTTGGGAATCATGTAAATATGCACATCAATTAAAATAAACCTACAGCCAGCTACGACGGTGCAATGTTAAATGAAAAGGGCATGATTCAAAAGGTTAAGGGGGGGGTTGTCCAACACATGGGGGTCATTGGGAGTTTTCCATGTGTTGGCCACCATTTAAACTCTGATGTTTGTTAGTTGGGAGCCATTATTGTTGAGTAGTGGTGGGTGTGGAAAGACTGTCAGTCCTTTCCCACGCGCCCACTCCACCAGCAAGCTCGCTCTTCCTCATGCGGAGCGTAGGGGAATGGTCACCACTCTCCCACTCTTCCACCCACGATTTTGGGTTCTCCCTTCTCTCACCGATTACTGGTATCTATGGCTTTTCACTATGGGAGGGGATATGTTCTTTCATGTCCTGTGAGGAGGATCGATTTCCCTTTTGTATTATCGGACCGTGTGCATGTGTGCTACGCTCACGGATTTGTGGTATGCGTACCTGTTTTTCTCCTGCCCAGGATTGAGAATCATACTTCTCCTCCATTGTAGACTGTGTAGATGTGTCGTGGATTCTTTGTTGAGAATGAGAAATTGTTTCCCCACGTTGGTTGACTATTTCTTCTCTTACATTTTGGGGGTATGCATATGTGTTCCCCTTATCTAGGCTGAGAATTGAACTTTTTCATCTCCATGTGGTATTTGTTGTGAGTTTGTGTCTCTCCCATTGTTGTAGTGGTAAAAATGTGGGTGTTGTCTTTCCCTGATTTTTGGGTTGCTGTGTATGCAAGCACCTTTTTGGATTGCTTCCGAGTTTTTTTGGCCACGTTAGGGCCAAGAACAATTGTAAGTCATCTTGTTGACTTGAGTGGTGTTCACCTTGTCATTTGGGGTTGTCACCCTGGTGTATTTATCTCCTCATAGAGCTATGGACTATTTTTTTTACCATGGTATGCAGTGGTTGGTCTTTGAACTGTTGATAGTAGGATTAGAGGCTGGGTATGCTTGAGAAAACAGGTGTTTGGAGTGAGTTAGATGGAGTTAGAGTGCTGGATTTCTTCTCCATAACCCTTGAAGAGTATAGGAAAGGGAAGTCACGGCCTGAGGGACTGTGAAGCAGAGAAAGGACTGATTCCTATTGATGGGTGTGTGGATGTCTTAGAAGTCAGGTTAACTCTAGTGTAGGCGTCCTTAGCTCTCCATTGAGTCTACCAGCTTAGCATTTAGCCTTTCCTAGATCCTTGACAGCCTGATAAACCCTACTGTGTGGGTTTTTCTAATTTGTGCACCTTGGCTATGTGTAAGCCTGCTTTAATGCTTATTCCTTGAGGAATCATGCCCAGCTCGAGGGTGGGAGTGTTACTAAGAGATTGATGAGCACCCTGGCCTATGGTTGGGTGGAACATTGCAGCGACGTATCAGGTTGTGGGATGAATTCTTTTAAGATGAGTATTCTTGACTATTCCTTCTCTTCATTTATATTTACTAATTAATGAATATGATGAACATGTGGTATGCTTGAATGAACGTATGTTTGCTTCCGCTATATATATGAAAGGTTTTGCATCTTAGTATGTTTTATGTTTTCAGCATTATATGCATGTTCATGTTCATGGGGCTATTTGCCCATAGGTTTTTGTTTGTTTGGTAGCCTCCTCCTCGTCGGTCAGAGGCTCGGGGACGTCACAGTATTGTATCAGAGCTAAAGGGTTGTATCATGGGCCTGAATGGGCCGTGAAGATTCAGTGACAGAGCTATGTTGTAGCATTTCGGCCTCAATGGGCCATGAGAAACAACTAACAGAGGGAGGGTGCCTACTTACCGAAAGAAACTAGGAAAATTCACAAAAAATAAATCTAAGTGACAGAACTGTCGGCTCATCGAAAAACTTAGTTAGAAGTTCTTCCGATGCAGCAGAAAAGATAGTCTAAAGGATACTTGACGGACGTCAATCAGAAGAAAATTGCTGAAAGATTCATTTCGTCGGTCATCAGCTCAATGGAGGACTAAGGGAAAAGGTCATCTGAAATAGAAAAATGTCAGTTCGAAGCTCACCCGCAGCGAAGAGGAATTTCAAAAATTTTATGAAGTAGTGAAATCATCGGTGATCGACAATGATTAGTTGATCACATCGTCGATGCTTAGATGATCATATTGCCAATGCGGTGGAAATTTCAGCGACTACATCGAAAGAGGTTAGATGATTGGGTGCCACCATTGCAAATGGCTAGAGGACTATCCTTCCGACAGATAGAGTCCCCGATCATCGATGCCATAGAGGATAGTCGTTTCACGACCAATGCAGCAGAAGACAGAGAAGAAAAGTTGCGGAAATTTTTATAAGTATTCGTCATCCATCGGAGAATGTTAGAAGATCAGACTACCGATGAACATTAGAAAAGTATACTAGATCGTGCATCTGCCATTGCAGCTAGCTAGTGGGCTATCCTTTCGACAGATAAATCCCCCAACTGCTGATGCCGCAGCAGGTAGTCATTCCGACAGCCGATATGTCAACAAGAAATATAAGACGTTTGAGCAGATGAAGCGGCGGAAAGAAGGTTAAAGAATAAATTTCAAAAAATATTTCTAAGTATGGGAATCATCAACTGTCATCGAAACTTAGTGGATGCGAGAGCCGCAGTTTCGGTGGAGATCAGATGAAAGCCTCCGAAACACCGGCCCAACTAAGTCTAAGAAACACCCAATATGGGCTTTCAGCATCGGCGAGGACTAGTTGAGCGGATCGACAAAAATTAGATGAAGGAACTGCCAAAACAACATCACCATCAGAAGAATTTAGCTGATGAAAGAGCTTCCTAGCGGGAAGAAAAAGAATTTTTGGAAAATTCTAAGTACCAGACCCTCGGCTCATTGGGGAACTTAGTCTTATGAAGCTCCGATGACTAGCTGAGGGAATAGCCGTAGTGTCGGTGGGAAATAGATGAGGAAATAGCCGATGGAGTGTCATAGGAAGGAGAAAAAGGAAATTTTCGATGATGATTAGCTGATGGCATAGTTGCAATGTCGGAAAATAGTTAAGGAAATAACCGACACAGCAGCGGGTTCTTGAAGTCATTTTCACCGAAGTTTTCCTAAATGCTGAATGCATCGGAGAAACTTAGTTGATGAGATCGTCGAAACGACAATGAAGATTAGTGGATTAATCGATGAAAATTAAAACACATGAGCACTGAAACATTAGAAGAAAGGACAGGAAGTTATTTGGTGAAGCCGCCAACAGTGGCAGCAAAAAGAAGATTAAAGAGGAAATTGCAAAAAAAATTCTAAGTATTTCAACCATCGACGATCAGTGAAGATCAGTCGAAGGGATCAACAACATTTAGATGATGGCACCACTGAAACGTCAGCTCGTTTACTCAAACAGACCCCTCATAAAGGCCATCGGCATCGACGGAAGATAGAGGACGAAAGTGCCGACGTGGAGGAGAAGGAAGAAGAAAAGTTTAAAAAATTTGAAGTACAAGAACGTTGGTGAGATTCAGTTTAAAAAAACGCCGAAACATTGGTGAAAAATAGAAGATGGGATTGCTGATAGAAATATGAAGAAGGTGTCGATGATGCGATGAAGGATATCTCCCGAAGACCACCGAAATGTCGGTGAAATTTAGTTGTTTGAAGAGCCGACGCAGCGACAAGCAAGGGAAGAAAATTTTTGAAATTTCTCTAAGTGCAGAAAATGTCGGAAAAGGTTAGTGGATTCGACAGCCAATGAGTATGCGTGGAACCCGCAGTGGGATTTCCACCCACAATTTCGGATGTCTATAAGACTAGCCATCCAACGCCACAATTCCTAGTTGCTCCAACCGCTGACAAGGTTATGGCTGTAGAAAACCTTAGTTGTTGGATTTCCGCCATTGCAGATGACTATGGAACTAACCATCCGATGAGCGAGTAGTTATTCGCTCCGACTGCCAATACTGCAGCAGGTAACGTTTCGATTGACGACACATATTAGTTTTGGCATCACCGATGCGGATGGGAAGCCTAAAAAACTACAGACCCAAAACACAGGAAGGTTAGTGAATAAAGGACCGTCGATGAACAGTCCTTGGAATCACCGATGCAGATCGAAAGCTTAGACCACTACAGGTTTGACACACTGGAAGGAAATAGGTGAACAAAACATCGATGGGAAGCAGAGGAATTTAGACGTTTTGATCACCGAAACATCGAAAAGATAGTGGGGAAGAGATGCGATAGGGAGAAAGAAAAAGGAATTTTTGGGTTTTTTGAAGTGGATTTTTCAAGCAGTTTGCAATTGTTTTTCAGTGGATTTTTCAGCAATTCCAAGTCTGAAAAGGAAAAAAGAATTCTAGGTGACTGAAGTTGGCAATTCAGACCAAATTACAGTTGTGTGTTTTGCCTAAATTTGATGAAAATCATCATGTTATAAGTGGTTTGGTTTTCACACCTGAGGTCAGAATGAAGCATGTGGATAGGCATTGGAAATATTATCTAGCAAGGAATAAAGGGGAATCCCCAGAGTTCAAATGCGGTGCTACAACGTACTAGTGGCTGTAAATATGGACAAACCAGCTGTTGTGTGGAAGAGGACTTCTATGCAAATATAAAGGATTTGAAAAGGGAAAATTCCTTAAACCCTGTCTTGCTAATTATAATCACATTTATAAGTTTCATACATGAAATATATGAGGATATGCCTTGCATGCATAGGATATTACATGTTGGTAAGAGTAGTGAGAATTATACATTTATAATGAATCACTAATGGTAATTATTGCGTTAGTGTTGGAATTAGTGGGAAAACCAACGACAACCTGGACATGTCTGAATATGTTGTTGATGCTGATGAATGTGACCAGCAACCCTATGAAGAAAGGGAAAAGGAAACAAGTCCAGAATCAAAAGTTGGTGAGCAAATTCTACAATCTCCTGCAAAGAACTAGCCAAACTGGTAATGTCAAGGGTGTAAGTAGAACCCATGAAGGTAAGAGTTTAATTATGACAATTGCATGGAGTGGTAAAAGCAAGAGGTCTCATACCATGTGGGTATTTGAATTTTATACCGCATTCATAGAGAAATGTGTCATGCATGTATTACGTTGTTATGAGCTTAGTAGCCCAAGGAAAGTAAGCACTAATAATCTTGATTATAGTCATGCATCCTCTATTAAGTAGTCATGGTTGGGCCATGCATGGTACGATTGAATGCATAGTGTTCCTGAATCAATGCAAGGTAGCATTGAGTGGGTATACACTAAAAGATTTTAGAAATCATGCAGTTATGCATTGAAGGGATGCATATGAAAAGTATGAGTAAATGTTGTAGATATGCATACATAGGTATGGGTGCAATGTTGTGATACAATGCATGAATGCATAGAGATAGTACATGAGTTATTATGAATAACTAATGGCTGAAATTATGAATTGATGACAATTATGGAACCATTTCGATAGTCGTTATGAATGTAGGATGGTAAATGCATGAATAGGGTAGTCAGGCTCAATTGGCTACCACAAATGCTCAATGGAAGGGAAAAGTGGTACAAATGATATGCTTGTGAAGTAAGAAGTATATAAACCTTTCATTTAAATTACATAAATGAGGGTATCGTACCCTGCAATTTAAAGTATGATAATGATTGCGTGAAGTAAACGAGTTTTTGTAGTATTGGTGTGTTTAACAGCTGGAAGTATTTGAATTTTATAAATTCTGAAAATTTTTCAGTAATGGTTGCAGCAATGAAAATGTTATATGCATCCAGACTTATCAAGTGTTTGGCTAATTGAAGTTCAGGTTTTAGGTAGATTGTTTGGAGCATGGCAATGAGAGTAAGACGATGAAAAATGCCAGAATCTACCATGTGAAAGAGCCAAACCCCATGATAAGAGTCTCATGGTTGTAAAAATAGTTTGTATGAAGAATGAGTTGTCAATTTGGGCTTGTAAATTTCAGAATTGAGAAATTGTTGACAACTACTAAACACTATTGGCTTGCATAGAATTGTGGCAGGAGGGTGTGTTGTAAGCATATGCTCATGTTATGACAGTAAGAATAAAAGTATAATGGGCATAGTGGTGTTGCTTACAAGTGACCAACAAATGAGGATCACCTCATTTCCAAGCAAATCAATTTCTGTAGTAGACAGAGTTACAAATTCATATTGAATTTAATTACTAATGCCATTCCTTGGTTATGGAACAATCAATTTTGGATTGTATTAGTAGATACTGATTGACTGTTTGGCTACTTGATGAATGTGCCAGGGGTACATGCTACAGGAATACCATGTGTGATGGCCTGCAGGAGCCAAAATTCATGGGGAAGTGTTTCCCTATCTTGGAAATGGGTTTCGGGTAAAACTCCATTGGGCATTTTGGAAATGTCCCATTTGCACTGCATGTTTGATAAGCAACATGAGTGAGATGGTATAGATTATGTCAGTAAGATATGTGTGGATATGGAATGTGAAACGAGTGGGGATGGAAAATTGAGGGACTATTAACTCAGATAAGGGAGCCCCCATTCCTCCTTAACGAAGGAATATTGCATCGACCAATGGATAAGTGTTCTGTAACCCTAGCTAAGAATATGCATGTCCAAATGTTGAATTCAATATGCAGAACATGTTTTGATTTTATTTCCATTATGACCGATTGCTTGAGTATGAATAGGGCCTACATGGAACACACCGGAAAAGGGTGCACACTTTCTTGATGTCGGATCATGGAAGGGTTTTTCGATATTGATTATGCCCTAGGGAGTGGACGCACTCCTAGTGTCTCAATACTTGATAGTGAATGATGTGAAATATGATTGCAGTTTTAGAGAAATAATGCTAATGAATATGCTTATATTGCTTGTGTTATTAGGCTAAACAGATGTAGTCTAGTATTGTACACTAAATGGACAATGGCTTGAGCTCATCCTACCTTCTACTAAAGATCACAGAGAAGGAGACATTCCTAAGGGACTATCAACTCACAGAAGGGAGTGGTTTCTTGTGTGATATGGGGTAGTGAAACTAGAGCTCACTACTGGAAATGAAACCTAGAAATGGTCATTTATTGTTTGTATAAGTGCATGTGTTATTGTTGTTGGCCTGATAAACCCAACTGTGTTGGCTTGGCTGATGATCGGTTGTTGATATAAGTGTACTGTTGAGATAAGTACAGGCAATTTTTTGACGGTCTGATAAACCAAACTAAAGGTTGGATTGACTGTGCCTGATATATATATATATATATATATATATATATAAGGATGTTGTGAAGCAGCCTACGTGCTAACCTAACATCCAAGTCCATAGGAGATCCCAAGTCTTGCAAAGTCAAGCAGGCTACTGTGGACCAACGAGGAAATGCATAATACAGATAAGTATTGGATTATTTTGCAATTCTTGCTTATGAATATACATGTGTATATGATTGGGTTATGATGTTTTAAGCTCTTTTGTAAGAGGTAAAAACCGATGGGAATAAACTGAACATGTGAATTTATTCAATGTTTGAATATAGGTATCGTTGGAAGCGAGGACTACGAAAGAATCCTAGAGGTGCATGTGGACATGTGACTGTCCTGAAAACCTCAAAATGAGTAGTAATGAAAAAGGTGCTAGTATGACTATGAAGGTCCTAGCAGCTGAGACAAACCATGTAGGGAAGCTCCATGGTTGAGAGGTCTTAAATAGACCGGAGACACTAAGTGTCATGACCAAGAGGGATTGGTCCAGCATTCACGGTGAAGCGAAAGGGGCTGAGAGCATGAAAATCCACAGCGGTGGTGTGGGTCCCAGGATGGAACAAAACAAAGAGGAGAAAAACTCTTGTTGCTCTCTCTTTCCCTTTTGATTATATATATATATATATATATATGCATTGTGAAAACAAAAGATTGTTGAATGCATGTATGACTGAAAATGTAATGTGTGAATTTGCTTAAAGTAAATTGTGAATGTTGGAATAGTTAATTCCCTGCCCAAGAATGGACATGAATGAGCTCATGTGCCTGTTGGGAAGGCATGAAAAATATCAAAGTCTCCTTGATGAGACATGGACTGTCATGCCAATTGGACAATTAATTGACTAATATTAATGCCTATATTATGCTTGGTCTAACAGAATTTCAATGATGCATTTCACAGGTGAGAAGAGTGAAATCTAGTGGTGCACACTGACCACGGTAGTAGACCAAAAGCTATTGGACTTGGTTCGAAGTCTCCTTCAAATTATTTCCAGGACCCAATAGAATCTTGGAGAGATGCTCAAGATACAAAAAAGGCAGAATGAGATGAACCACCAGATTTTGCAAGATTCTATTGGTTTGCAAAAGGAGGTAAAAAACCTTTTGGGGGAAATCCGTAAAGGCAATGAAAGTGGATCAATGATGGGACATTCATCCAAGAAATCCGTTAAGAAATGTTCCATGCATGAATACTCAAAGGAAATTGAGCAAGTAAAGATGAAGCAACCAACGAAATGTTGGAAATGCAGAGGACATCATTTACGCCGGGACTGCCCAACAAGGGAACATAAAGAGGGCAGCAACCACAAAGTTCCTTGACTTGGGGATGAGCCAAAAGCTGATAACTAGCAGGAGAAGCTCGTGGAAGCCGAGGGGCTTGGTCCTGAAAGTTCAATTAAATAATTGAATGTGGAACAGATCTACAAAATTTTGAAATTTGTGATGTGCAAATTGTATATGTCTTTTTATGTATTGGAACACCGACAATAGTGTTATTCCAAGGGGGAGGGGATTGTAATTCTTTGGTTTTGAACCCAGTTATATTACAAAGGTACATGATGTATATATTGTAATTAATTGTGGTGTGGAGCTAAAGGAAAAATCCCCACCATCGATTTGGTTGTGTATGTTTCGACAATAGGGATCATTCCCTATGGTATATCGTGATATCTGGCACATTATATTTTTGGGCATCATGTAAATATGCACATAAATTAAAATAAACCTATAGCCAGCTACGATGGGGTAACGTTAAATGAAAATGGAATGATTCCTAAGGTTAAGGGGGGGTTGTCCAACCCATGGAGGTCAATGGGAGTTTGTCATGTGTCGGCCACCTAGTTAAACTCTGTTGTTTGTTAGTTGGGAGTAGTTATTGCTGAGTAGTAGTGGGTGTGGCAGAACTATCATTCCTTGCCCATGCGCCCACTCCACCAGCAAGCTCACTCTTTCTCATGGGGAGGGCAGGGGAATGGTCACCACTCTCCCACTCTTCCACCCACTATTTTGGGTTCTCCTTCTCTCGTTGATTACTGGTATCCGTGGTTTTTCACTATGGGAGGGGCTATGTTCTTTTCCACCCTGTGAAGAGGATCGATTTCCGTTTTGTATTATCGGACCATGTGCATGTGCACTACCCTCACGGATTTGTGGTCTATGTACCTGTTTTTCTCCTGCTCAAGATTGAGAATCGAACTTCTCCTCCATTGTCGACTCTATAGGTGTGTTGTGGCTTCTTTGTTGAGAATGGGCAATTGTTTCCCCACGTTGGTTGATTGTGTCTACCCTTACGTTTTCGGGTTCTACGTATGTTTCCCCCCTATCCAGGCTGAGAATCAGACCTTTTCATCTCTATGTGGGATTTGTTCTCAGTTTTTGTTTCTCCCGTTGCTGTAGTGGTAAAAGCGTGGCTGTTGTCTTCCCTTGGTTTTTGGGTTGTTGTGTATGTAATCACCTTTTTGGGTTGTTGTCGAGTTGTTTTTGCCACGGTAGGGACAATAACAACTCTAAGTCATCTTGTCAACTTGAGTGGTGTTCACCTTGTCATTTGGAGTTGTCACCCTGTTGTATTTATCGCCTCACAGAGCTATGGACTGCTTGTTTTACTGCGGTATGCATTGGTCGGTCTTTGAACTATTCAGAGTAGTATTAGAGGCTGGGTATTCTTGAGAAAATGGGTGTTTGGAGCCACTCAGATGGAGTTAGACTGCTGGATTTCTTCTCTAGAACCCCTGAAGAGTATAGGAAATGGAATTCAAGGCCTGAGGGACTGTGAAGCAGAGAATGGACTGATTCCTATTGATGGGTGTGTGGATGTCTTATAAGTCAGGTTAACTCTGGTGTAGGCATCCTTAGCTCTCCATTGAGGCCACTAGCTTAGCATTTTGCCTTTCCTACCTCCTTGACAGGCTGATAAACCCTACTGTGTGTGTTTGGATGTGTTGTGCCCCTACCCAACAGCCTTTAAAAAACATTATTTCATCAAACAAAATTGTATTTTGTTTTGATGAAATGTTTTAAATTTCATATAGCAAATCTAAAGAATTGACAGCTACTGAAATGGTGACGTTCCAGAAGCTACTGAAACAATGAAATTAAATGTTTTTAAAGAAAACCTTTGCGGACTATGGATTAGTTGACAAAATCACTACTTTGAAATTATTATTTTGAGTGGATTTGCATTGAAAATCAAGGGATAAGTGTTAATAATTTGCCATAAACTAATCTTATCCAAATATTTATTATTTGATTTTATTATGTGATTTTGTTATCATAAATATTGATAAGGTTTTGAAATTGGAAGGTTGATTATTGTGTTATTGGCACCTTATAAATGGGTAATTTTGATTCAATTATTCAACTTGGTATTTTTTATTCATGAAACGATGGATATTGGATGATACGACCATGCATTCAAGTTAAGAGTTTTACTAAGCCTATCCTATTATTTTTGCTACATTATTAAAAGTGTTGAATAAATAAAGATCAAATAAGTATCTTTATAATTAATAGACTTTATTTATTTTTTATTATTTATACAAGATAAATAAACCTTTTAATTATTTTGTATAAATATAAGGTATAAATAAAGTTCTTTGATCTTTTTAATGTTTACTTAGAATATTAGGTATAATTGACACTTTATTTTAATTTTATCATTTTTGCAAAAATACCAGGAATCAATGTGAATGTTATAAAGGTTTAGAAATGAGCTTACTTTTCCTTTTTATTGAAGATTATTGTCTGATTTATCCACCGGTTATTTGAATAACGGCACGTGGTTATCAATGAAGATTGAAGGGGCTATCATTTCAATGGAAATATTTGTGAATTTTGTTTTATCCACAATGTGATCCTCATATTAAACCAGCTATCTGTTCCCCGATATTGTAGAGATTTGAGAGATGCCAGCCGAATCTATGGATTATTATATTGCCACTAACAATAAAACAAATATCCAGAAGATTTTGAAATGTTTTAATTGCATATATTGAAACAAATCGTAGATTTTGAAAATGCCAAAAGAGCTGGAAAGATCATTGGTTAAGTTGTTTATTTTATCATGATTAAATTTTGTTTACACTTCTTTCTTTTAATAGGTTTTTGTTTTTCCATGTACCTATACTAAGGAGATTGTTGTGATTTTGGAATAATTAGATGAAGAAAATGCATGCTACGAATTTCATTCTCTGCTAGTAACAAAAATTGCGTTTTCAACTGACAGGAATTTTTCTGGGTTACATTGTGAGCAACTGGAGACAGATATTGAAAATCCGCCACATGGGTTTTTTTCAGAAAGGACCCATTTAGCTTTACCCAAGTGGATTTTGCTAGAAAGTGATGGATTTTAGGAGATTTTTGGGATCCTTTGAACCTGATTTTGGCAGTTGCGGCCGGCACAAATTCACCTGTGTAAAATTTAATTTGGATTCCATTTTTGTTTATTTAAGCAGACACGAATTGATGGTGTGGGGAGCAGACTGGGGGTTTTCCAAAGCTTAAGATATTTCTCTCTTGAAAGCTCAGAAAACACTGCTGCCAGGGAGTCGATAATTTGGGAAGTTGAATACAAGGCTAAGGTTTAATTTACTTGTGACTCGAGTCAGTTTCCTGCCTGTAGCCACAATATTTTGGACTGGTGATATTTGATAAATGTTTATAGTTTGTTTACTTTGCATATGGTTTATGATATCTATTGGTTTTGTCATCCCTTTTTATATTATCTGTGTTCGTCATAATATTCTTTAAAGAATTTCTGCGAATATATCTTGTCTGATTATCGACTTTTAATATTTCATTTTTGTTGATATGTCTCGTTGTGAAGTTAATGATTGGTATCATAACTTATACGATACATTGTGATTAATGTATGGTCTTGGTAATATTTGAATTTCTTTTAATATTCTCTAGGGTATTCATGCAGTACTTTTATCAGTAGAATTCGATTTTAGTTTAAATATTCTTTTCGCTTTTGATCAGGATAAGATCGAGAATAAGATTAATAGCTGTTTATTTTAAATTATTTTATAAAAAACAGCCAGTAAATCTGATCTTTACATGCATATCACATTCTGGTCATTTTCGTATCTTATGATCAATGTACATGTGTTTATACTATTTTGTTTTTTGTAATCTGTACAGCCTGCTAACATTCGATTAATTTGCTTCATTCTTGTATTATAGATTGATTGAGGTAGATTAATTTTTAATTAGTTTGTAATATATTAATGAATTAGTTAATTATATTAACTAATTTCCTTTGCACAATTTATAGGGATAGTATAGATTCAATTAACCAGAATAGGAGCTTTAGTTTTATCTTTTAGTTAGACCTTCAGGCTAACAGAGCCTTTAAACCTGTCAGAAACAACTATCCCAAACAGCTTGGAACCTGCTCTAAGGATCCCAGTCTGGGTTGTCTTCTCCGTTACGTGCATAGTCACATATGCGCGTCAACAGGATGATTTGTGCACCTTGTCTATGTGTAATCATGCTTTGACCCTTATTCCTTGAGGAATCATGCCCAGCTCGAGGGTGGAAGTGTTGCTGAGAGATTGATGAGAACGTTGGCCTATGGTTGGGTCGAACGTTGCAGCAACATAGCTAGTTGGGAGACGAATTCTTTTAAGATGAGTATTATTGACTATTCTATCTCTTCATTTATATTTACCTATTAATGAATATGATGAACATGTGGTATGCTTGAATGAACGTATGTTTGCTTCCACTATGTATATGAAGGGTTTTGTATATTAGTATGTTTTATGTTTTAAGAATTTTTTTTTAGCATTATATGCCTGTTCATGTTTATGGGGATATTTTCCTAGAGGTTTTTGATTATTTGGTAGCATCCTCCTCTCCAGTCAGAGGGTCGAGGACGTCACATAAATATTGCGTAGGTCTTTTGGGTCAGTTTTCATTAATTGAGCCACCTGCTCTATTTCCACTTTATTGGGGAATCATGACCACAAATGTAGGGAAGTTTCCACCTGCAACAGTTGGAAGTGCCTTGAGGATGCTACCACATGTCAGTTTTCTCTCCACCCAGTCTCCTCCACCAATTTGACCAGTAAACACTCTTTTAATGGCTCTCCTAAGATATTGTCTCCTCCTTTATTTATTTATAAATAAAATATTTAGAATTTACATTAAATATCCTTGACCCCATTGGTTTATCAATTACAACTTAGCATAAAATTTAACATATTGTTCCTAAAATAATATAAAATTGTTTTTGCAAAATTGGGGTATGTGGCATACACACCCCCTTAAATTATAACATCATCCTCGATGTTATTTATTCTTCATCCTAAGAATTACCCTAGAACAGAATTGGATATGCATTCCGCATATTACTTTCGAATTCCCAAGTGGCTTCCTCTGGACTAAGGTGCTTCCATTGCACCTTCACCTAACCAATGGTGTGGTTTCGAAGTGTGATCTCCCTCCGCTTGAGGATATAGTTCAGTTCCACTAGAAAATATCCTTTTGGTTCCACCTTTACATCATTCCAGTTAACAACATGAGTAGCATCATGAACATATTTATTTAATACAAAAATGTGAAAAACATTAAGAAATCTTAAATTCAGTGGTAAAGCTAACTGATAGGCTACCTGTCTAATCCTAGACAGTATTTCAAAAGGACCACAATAACGAGGTGCTAGTTTTTCACAACTACCCAACCTTAGAGAACTCTTTTTTGGTCGAACCTTGATGAACACATGTTCACCTACCTGAAACTCTTTTGGAGTTCTTTTAAGGTCTGCTTGACTTTTCTGTCGATCTTGCGTAGTTTTCAGATTACCTTGTACCTGCTTTACAATTTCTTCCATTTCTTTCAACAGTTCAGGGCCTAATACTAATCTGTCCACCGGATTACTCCAAGAAATAGGAGTGTTGCACTTCCTTCCATACAAGATTTCAAAAGGACTAAATCTAGCTAAAGCTTGATAATTATTATTATAAGCAAATTCTACCAGATGCAAATAATTCTCCCATTTACCTAGCTGATGCTTTACATACATTTTTAGTAAGTCTTCTAGTACCTGGTTTACTCTTTCAGTCTGTCCATCAGTTTGAGGATGGAATGAAATACTAAAATTTAGTGTAGTGTTTAATCCTTTAAATAGATATTTCCAAAAGTTACTTGTAAATTTAGGGTCTCGATCTGAGATTATAACTTTCAACATCCCATGCAGTCAAAAAAATTTCTTTAAAAAGATATCAGCTATGTTTGCAGCTTTATACATAGTTTTAACAGGTAGAAAGTGGGGTTCTTTACTCAATTTGTTAACTACTACCATTATATAATCATTGAAATTCTATTTTTTAGGCAGTATAGTAACAAAATCAAGACTAATTATCTCCCATTTTCAGCTAGGAATGGGCAATGGATAAAGTAATCCATCTAGGTGTTGATGTTCAATTTTTACCTACTAACATTCAAAACACCTAGCGATATAATCTGTCAGTTCAGTCTTCATGTTTGACCAAAAAAATTCTTTTCTTAACATAGTTATAGTCTTTTGATAACCCGGATGGCCTGATTATGGAGTTTTAAGGATTTCATCTAAAATTATTAACTTAAATTTAGGTACATACATTTTTTCTCTATACAGTAAAAATCCTTTTTCATTCAAGTTGTACCCTTTACTTAAACTTTATGTTGGATTTTCTTTCGTTTTTGCTTGTAATTTTTTATAAATTTCATCTTGTTCTAAACCTGCTTTAAGTTGTTCTTCCAGATCTGATGTATAGGTGCTGATAACTACTGTAAAGTTCAGCTTTACATTTCTCCTTGTTTCATCAGCAACTTTATCTTCTTTCCCTTTAATGTGCTTAATTTAGAAATCATACTCACTTAGAAAAGCTATCCACCTAACTTGTCTAGCATTTAGATTAGGCTGATCTAAAAGATATTTTAGTCCTTTATTATCGATCATTAGAATAAATTTTCTTCCAATTAAATGATGATGCCACATCTTTAGAGCATGTATAATAGCAACTAATTCTAGATCATAACATGCATAATTTTTTTGATGACTTTTTAATTTCCTAGACTCATAAGCAATAGCATGCCCTTCTTGAGTCAATACTCTACCTAAACCATCATTGCAGGTGTTAGTGCACACTACAAAATTTTTATTTGGATCAGCTATTCTTAAATAGGTGTGCTGGTTAATAAAGTTTTTAAAATTTTAAAACTATCATCACACTTCTGATTCCACTCAAATTTCTTTCCCTTCTTCTGCAAAGAAGTTATCGGATTTGCGATTCTTGAAAAACCTTCAATGAACCTCCAGTAATAACCGATAATTCCCATGAAGTATCGAACATCACTTACATATTTAGGAACTGACCACTCTTCAATTGCCTTTATTTTTTCGGGATCCACTGAAATTCCTTCCTTAGTCACCACATGACCTAAGTACTGGATCTTATCCTTAAAGAAACCGCATTTACTAAACTTTGCAAAGAGTTGATGATCGTGTAACTCTTGCAAAACAATTTTTAAATGTTCCTTATGTTATTCTTCTTATTTCAAATAGATTAATATGTCGTCGATAAACACGAACACAAACTTGTCGAGATATTTATGCATCACATTATTCATTAAACACATGAAAACAACTAGGGCATTATTAAGCCTGAATGGCTTGACGAAAAACTCGTAATGGCCATATCGAGTCCTAAAAATTGTTTTAAAGATGTCTTCATATTTAATCCTAAATTAGTGATATCCAGACCTTAAATCAATTTTTGAAAACACCGTAGCTCCTCGCAGTTGATCAAACAGATCATCTATGCGAGGCAACGGGTATCTATTTTTAATAGTCATCTTATTCAACTGGCGGTAATCTATGCAAAGTCGCATATTTTCGTCATTTTTATTAACGAAGATGACAGGTGCCCCCCAGGAAGACACACTGAGTCGAATATACTTCTTGTCAATAAGTTCTTTTAATTGTGATTTTAGTTCATTAAGTTCAAGTATGTTCATCCAATAAGGGGCCTTTGAGCTGGGTACTGCACTTGATACCAGCTCAATGGTAAAATCTAGTTCCCTTTTTGGAGGCAGCCTCAGAATCTCTTCCAAAAATACATCTGCATATTCTTTTAAAACTGGTATATCCTCTAATTTTAATGTATCTGTACTATTTAGATTTCCTCATTAGTTACTGTTAGTGCATAAGCCTTACAACCTTTCCTAAGAGCCCTCTTAAGCTGCAGAGCAGAAATATTCCTTATGGTTATTTTTCTAAGGATCCCCTTTACACCTATTGATTTTCCATCATTATTTATACAAGTAAAATTTTTATCATAACAGTTTAAGATCACCCTATGTTACTCTAACCAATCCATACCAATTAGTATGTCGTAAGAACCAAGAGGCAGTACATTAAGCTTTACAAAAGTTTCAAATTGATCCATAACTACTGCAAATTTCTTTACAAAACAAGTTACCTTCTTTTTTGCACTAGTGGCTAACTGAACCAACCAAGAACTTTCAAATTTTGCAACAAGAATCTTACATTTTTCTACCAATTTAGGTGAAATATAACTTAGACTAGCTCCTGGATCAATTAAAATAGCTATAGGGGTTTGGTTTATCTTACCTTCTACTTCCACCATGGAAGTTTGATAGTATGCTTGTCGATTCTCTAAGGCTACATTGATCTTGGGCATAGTCATCCCCCCCTGTATTGTATGGATATTATTGATAGTCTTTTTCTGATTAGGAGAGACTGACACATAATGTGGGCCATTACACTCCTAACACTTTATGGGTTCTTTGCATTCAAAGTTCTTTGTGTAATTACCATGGTTATTAGCAGACTCTTTACCCTTTGGATTGTTTTGATTGCTTGCTGGATTATTCTTATTCCCTTTGAAATTCTTGTTAGGAAAATTTATGGCCTTATTATTTTTAGAATTCTGATTGAGCACAAACTCTTTCTTCTTTTGATCATAGTTATTATTATTCTTTTTGTCCTTCCATTTGGCCATGCTCTCCTTTTTTCGGTTCTGTTCATAATAGAAATTGGCTTTCCTCATAGATTCTTCCAAAGTTTTTGGATTGTCATACTCAATCATATCCTTTATGTGATAAGGTAAATAGCTGAGGAACCGTTGTGCCTTAGGTTTTTCATCTACAAGGTATGGCACATACCTAAGCAGACTTAAAAATTTATTGTTCAAATCTTTCATAGTCGTTGTACCTAGTTTAAGCTCATAGAATTATTTTGCTCTTTCTTCATAGTACTGCTCAGATGAAAATCTATTTTTAAATTAATTCTTGAAGGTACTCCAATTTACATTCTTCTCTCTTATTCCTTTCACTCTCTTTAAATCTTGCCACCATATATCAGCTTTCCCTGAAAGGTTATAAATAGTCATTCTTGCCTTTAATTGGTTAGAATAGTTATAAATCTAGAAGTACTTGTTCATCCCAGATCACGAGGATTCTGCTTCCTCCCCCTTTTCATTTTCTCCATTAAATGTTGGCGGTTTAATCTTTTTAAACTCCGCAGAAATTTCCTCATAAGGTTTATATTTTCTCTTTTTAGTATAATGGTTGTCATCACTACTATAACTATTGGAATGAAAATTACGTTGATCACCAAATACTTTTGAAGATGAGTTGCTTTCATTTTTAGCCGGTTTAGTCTTTTTATACTTATGTTGGTAACTTATATCCTCTGATTCAGCTCTTTTACCCCTTCCCTCAGCATAAAATCTCTCTGCTAGGATCTAATTCAGCTCCTCCTGAGCTCTCAAAATCCTCTCACTTTTATTTTTAATAGATTCCATTTCATATTTTAGTTCTTTTACTGTTTGTAAAAGTTCTGAGGAATTAGTGGTTATGTCTTCTTATATAGGTTCTCTTTGTAAGTTTTCTTATTCAGTAAAGGGAGATTCCTCTTCCGCATATTCCTCCAATCTTTCCATACATGTTGTTAAACTCAGAAACAAATTTCTCTATTGAATAACATTAAAAGAAAACAACATCAGCAAAATAATTTAATACATTGTTTCATATAAGCAAGTATAGCTTCATCAAGGCCTACTGTTTGAGCCTTGTGCTCTGATACCACGTGTAAAAACCCCAAAATTTCATAAAAAATTAAAATTTTTAAGATAACATAAAATGTCTGAATACGCAGTTTACTAACTGCTAGCGGTTAGCAGAAAATGAAATAGTCTAACAATTAGTATTAATTAGTTCCATATTATGATAACTAATACAGCTTTCATTTTCGTAATGTATATAAGATTGACATGCATTCATCTTTCTTTCAGTTTTACTAACACGTTTACTTTTACCAAGTAGGTGAAATCTATCTTTGAAAACTTGCGCTTACTTAGCATTTATGCTAACACAGATGGACTGCTGGTTCTTATAGGTTCAACAAGTAATGATCCATGAATTAGAAGTTAATTCATAAGGTAGCAAGAAGTAATTATGTTTCATGTTAATATGCTAGTAAATAAATTGATTATTCTTAGCAAGCTCTAATGAGGTAATGTATTTATTTTCTTTAGACTTTGTTTTTCTCAGACCATATTTAAGTTCAGATATAAAGATCGTTATCTTTATTCCACTTAGCGAAGAAAAATATATCTACAGTGAGGTTAGATCTCATGTTCTTCCTCTTACATTTACTTCTATTTTAATATGCTTATAATGCTAATGTTATATTTATCTATACTGCCTTTTTTTCATGGAAGTACTTTTATCAATCTTGATAGTAAAGATTTCCAATAGAGTACATGTTTCTATTTTGTCTCTAAATTACTAGTTATGGAAATTATCAACCTGTTGCTTGTATGTAAATATGCTCATCATCAAGTTATAAACTTCAGTACTTACATTATCGCTTTGCTGCATGTGTTATTGTAACAACACACATTACCATATTATTTTATAATGTACCAATTTGATTGTTACTTGCATCCTGTAAGAATCTTACTACTTGGAAATCTTTTTGACATTATAAGTTTGGTCATTGTAATTAAATGCATCATCTCAAGATGGAATACTATCTACCATCACTTTCATAAGTCTAAGTCATAGGTAAATATATTATCAGTGTTATTCCAATAATTATAAACCTTGAGCATGGTTTATTCCATTGTAAATTTACTATTATCATGTTGCCTCACTTATAACAAGTTGTTGTTTATAATAACTATTATGGTAGATTTTTCTACCTAGAACTTCTAATCTGAAGTCTACCCTAAGTGAAACTAATATGATCAATATTCTTATAATCTGCTAAGAACAAGCAAACATAAACAATCACAAACTATATTTGCCAAAATAATGATAGGGCCTATTATTAATATTATTGACAAGTTGAGTATACAAACTATTATTTGTGACAGCTTACACCAAGGTCAAGCCTTGTGATTGTTTAATTGTCATGGTTTAAATACATTTACTCTTGTATTCAAATGACATATATTATAACTATTCTAAACCATTGGTTTCAAATAATAAAATTTGAACTTCAATATAATATGTAAATACTTTATCTTCGTTTTGCAAAGTATACATATTAATTGTTATTTGGAAAAGTTCTAATGCGTGGTCGACTTGGAGATTGTTCCAAGGACAAGGTTGTTACAACCTTACCCGATGGTCACCGTTATGAAATCATCGTTAATCAAAATACAATCATCGAAACTATCATATACAATGATATAGTTTTTGTGTTATCATTGGTGAATAATATATATATGCACTCCATAGTCATGTGCATAGTTTGTTATTATATCATTGTATTAATAATTCGATGATTGGAAATGTAGATGACTATAGACCAAACCCATGCGTGGTTGAAAGATTTGGAGGCATGTGGATTTCTCCCGTCCATGCATTGTTGACTTAAAAGGGTTGGAAACCATATTCTCTTGTCATTTATCTTCGAGGGTTTCGTTGGCCTGCGGGCTGCTCTGTGTGATTGTCTTGGCGGTCATTAGAGGATGTTTCTCTGTCTTGCTTACTCTGTGGCTCATATTTGTTGTTGTGAGGTTTCAGTACTCAGTAATTTCTTGCAAACTGTTGAGCTTGTGAACCTTACTGTGCGAGTGCTTATTCGTTTATGTGTTTGGCTCTTGGCATGTCAATAGTTTTAGCTCTGCTCTTCTCGTGTCTTGTCACGACCCTGTAATACCTAAGCTTGTTGACCTCGTCTCCAATCCAGGTCCGGCGTAGGGGTTTATATTCTTCTCTGCATAAACTACTTAAGTTGATAACAGCTTCGTCGATGCTCAAATTCTTCTTCTTGCTTGAAGGTAAATACAACTTAGTTTTTAGTATGAATAACTCGTTGTTAAAATGTTATTACAGTTAGGTTTTCAAATAGAGACTGAGATTTGTACTAACGCACAGTAATGTGCTCTTTGCAGACACTCATGACAGCTCTAAACTTCAGTGACGAGGAAAACGTTGGCTGGCTTCAGTGGACTCGTGGCCCCAACCGGTAGGCCCTGAGTTCAAAAATGGGTTTTACCCTACTTATAAAGGGGGTTGTTGAAGGTGAAACACAGTTCTTGGAAGCCTGTCTGATTTCTTCGTTAGATAGAAGGTTTTAATAAGTTGTTTTCCATTTTTTATTTACAAACCCTCGCTATGATGTTGGGTAATACCGGTCTTTGAGATGTGTTATGCATTTTGGTTAAGTTTTTAGCCTTATGACCCTACAATGTAATACCGTTGGTTTTTAAAAAGGATTTTAACTTGGAGCTTTGTCTCATTTTCGCAATGATTTTGTAACCTTGTAAATTATGATACTGTGTAATTAGGGTTTTTCCTTCTTCAACTGTCAGTGAAGAAAATTACCGTTTAAGATATCTTTTGTAAGTAAATATTGTTAAAGTGAAGACTGTAGACCAGTCATAATGTAAAATTTATAGTTTTATACTTACCTATTTAGAATATAAGAGTTAGGGTTTAATGGAAAGAAAACCTTGTATAAAATATATTCTTGAATTAATTAATACTTAGCCACTATTTCTTGTTGCTTTAGTTTTGCTAATACAAGTGTATGGTTGTTTATTAACCTATTAACTGTATATTTATTTACTTGTGTATAAATGTTAGTTGTTTTAAGAAAAGGAATGTAAATAGTCTACAGTATACGTTGTAATCTTCTTGTAAAGTTTATTTACATATTATCAATGTAAATGGACTAAAACTTAAATAAATTAAATTATAATTAAATCATTTAAATGTTAGGGTTTCGACCCTCAGGTTTTTCCTTCACAGGTTATAAGCCTGTCTGGTAAATATAAAATAGTTTCTAAATACGTAAATTCTTAGTTTTATATTATTTAATGTTTAGATTTACATTTGTTTTTATTTACTATTTTGTAACATAGAATTTATTCAGAGCTTTATAAAGAAATAGAAGGTAAACTCTGTAACTTTGTTTACTTTTCATAAATGAAGGGTTTATAACATAACCCTAGTCTGGTTTATATTAAGTAATAGTTTAAGATTTAGTTGATAGTTTTAAAAGATAAACTGTGTGGTTAAAAACTTGTTTTTATACTTAACTGTATACTATTACTATAACTCTAATGTAGTTTTACTGTTTCTTTTCTGCATTTTTATTTAGTTATACTAAATAAAAACAATAAACATAAATAAATCCTAACACTGTTTTTCCTCCACAATATTTCAAACATTGAGATAAATTTACTCTGCTATCTACATATACACCATCCTATCTACTATTTTCATTCTCTTATCTACTTAAATCATTCTATCTGTGCTAGACTATGACCTGGTTTCCAGGTGTGGAAAAACATAGTTTAGAAATTTATTTTCATTCTAACACACTATTCTCTAAATCTATTTCATTTCTATAACAATCTAATAAGAATACTAAATCTAACATTTCTCAAACTGTACTGTTAACATTCATATAGCAGTTTAAACTAAGATTTATTTAATTGACACAGTAAAATAAAATTACATAGAACCTATTGAGGATAGAAGACAACAGCTTTAGGAGGTCGTTTCTCCCTACCAATCTCTTGGAGAGCGCTCAAACAACGCTTCCTCAGGACTCTGAGCTGTTCCTGGTCTTCTTGGTTGAGAATTGGTGGAGAATGCAAACAGTAGAACCCTCTGTCAACTGACTAGTTCAATACCTCAGTAAAATACTCGGCTCTCAGCAGTATGATCTTCAGCTTAAAAGCTACACTAGATCAATCAACAGTTATCCCCTCAAATAGTTTCCAAATTTCCCTTCCATTGAATTTCTCTAAAGTACATTCATTCAACCTAAATGATCACTTCTCTAGAATGAGAAGCCTCATCTCTCTTCAATGGGAATTTTTATAAATATTTCCTAGGTCTTTTGGGTCAGTTTTCATTAATTAGGCCACCTGCTCTGATTCCACTTTCTTGGGGAATCGTGACCACAAATGTAGGGAAGTTGCGACCTGCAACACTTGGAAGTGGTTTGAAGATGATGCCACATGTCAGTTTTCTCTTCACCCAATCTCCTCCACTAGTTTGACTAGTAAACACTCTTTTAACATCTCTCCTAAGTTGTTGTCTCCTCCTTTATTTATTTATAAATAAAATATTCAGAATTTATATTAAATATCCTTGACCCCACTGGGTCATCAATTACAACTTAGCATAAAATTTAACATATTGCTCCTCAAATAATATAAAATTGTTTTTGCAAAATGGGGGTATGTGACAGACATAATAGAAAATAAGAAATCTTTAATTTCTCGAAATTAAGGGGTGTTTTGACGAACCAAAGTTATGTATTCCATATTTTTCCTTTATTGGATCAAAGGAAATAGCTTTAGGGTTGATAGTGTTTGGGAATTTTGTTCCCAAACTTTTGCCATCTAAGTAGCAGAATTGTTCTGATTGGATACAAATTTATGTCGTCAACCCTTACATGATGATGAAGAATATGAAGACGATGATGACGAACATCATGATAATGATGATGAAGACGATGACGATCAACATCATGATGATGATGATGATGAATGACGGTCATGATGATGAAGACGATGGTGATGAAGATGATGATGATGATGTGGATGATTGCAATGATTATGATTATTATGATGATGATGATGATGATGATGATGATGTTTATGATTATTATTGTGATGATGATGAAGACGATGATGATGATGATGATGAGGGTCATGATGACGATGATGATCAACATGATGATGATGATGAACATGATGATGATGATGATGATCAACATGATGACAATGATCATGATGATGGTGATGATCATGATGAACATCATGATAATGATGATCATGATGATGAAGACGATGACGATCAACATGATGATGATGATGATGATGACGACGATGATGATGATGATGATTGATGAGGGTCATGATGATGAATATGATGATCATCATCATCACGATGATGAATACAATGATGATAAAAATCAATATGATGATGATAATGATGATCATGATGATGAATATGATCATGATCAACATGATGAAGATGATGGTGATCATGGTGATGAAGATGATGACGCCGATGAAGATGATGATGAAGATGAATATGATGATGATGTCGATGACGATGATGATGAACATGATGATGACAATGATGATGATGAAGATGATGGTGATTATCATGTTTATGATGATGACGACGACGATGATGAACATCATGATAATGATCATGATCATGATCAGGATGATGAAGACGATAATGATCAACATGATGATTATCATGATGACGATGATGATGATGATGATGAGGGTCATGATGATGAAGATGATGATGATGATCATCATCATCATCACACTAATGAATACGATGATGATGAACATGATGATGATGATGATGAAGACAATGATGATCAACATGATGAAGATGATGGTGAGGATGGTGTTGATGATGACGATGAGATGATGATGATGATGATGATGATGAAGATGATGATGATGAAGATGACGATGATGATGATGAGGAAGATGATGATGATGTCGATGATTATGATGATTACGATTATTATGATGAAGATGATGATGATTTTGGATGATTATGATGATGATGATTCTGGTCATGATGATGATCATCATTATGATGATAATGATAATGACGATTATGATGATGATGATGATGATGATGATGATGATGATGAGGACAATAATGATCAACATGATGATGATGATGAACATCGTGATAACGATCATCATCATCATCATCATCATCATCATGAAGACAGTGATGATCAACATGATCATCATCATCATCATCATCATCATCATCATCATGAGGGTCATGATGATGAAGATGATGATGACGATGATCATAATAATGATGACGATGAAGAATATGATGACGATGATGACGATGACGACAATGTCAATGATGATGATGACGACAATGAAGATGATGACATTGATGGTGTTGACGGCGATGATGATGAGGATGACGATGATGACGATGGTGATGATGATGGTGGTGGTGATGATGATGATGATGATGGTGATGCTAATGATGATGATGATGGTGATGATGATGGTGGTGATGGTGGTGATGATGATGATGGTAATGATGATGAGGATGGTGATGACGATGATGTTGATGATGAAGATGATGATGACGATGATGTTGATATTGAAGATGATGGTGTCGATGATGATGAAGATGATGATCATTATGTTGATGATGATGATGATGACAATGATGATGATGACGATGATTATGGTCATGATGATGATGATGATTATGATGACGGCGATGATGATGATGATGACGACGATGATGAAGATGATGATGGTGATGATGATGGTGACGATGATGATAGTGATGATGATGATGATGATGATGATGATGAAGATGATGATATCAATGATGATGATGATGAAAATGATGATGACAATGATGTTGTTGATGAAGATGATGATTTTACTGATGATGAAGATGATGATCATGATGTTCATGATGATGATGATGATGGTGTTGATGATGATGGTCATGATGATGATGCCGATGAAGATGATGATGATGAGAATGAAGATGATGATGCCAATGATGTTGATGATGAAGACAACGCTAATGATGATGTTGATGATGAAGATGATGATGTCATCGATGATGAAGATGATGATGATGATGTTGTTGATGATGATGATGATGATGTTGATGATGATGATAGCCATGATGATGATGACGATGAAGATGATGATGATGAAGATGATGGTGATTATGATGATGATGATGATGATGAAAATGACGATGATGATGACAATATCGATGATATTGACGATGATGATGACAATCAAGACAATGACATTGATGGTGCTAACGATGATGATGAGGATGAGGATGAGGATGATGGTAATGATGATGGTGATGATGACGACAATGATGATGATGGTGATGATGATGATGATGATGATGGTAGTGATGATGATGATGATGATGACGATGATGATGATGGTGATGATGATGATGGTGATGATGAAGAATATAATAATGACAATGATGTTGATGATGAAGATGATGATGACGATGATGAAGATGATGATGATGATTTTGATGATGAATATGATGATTTCCATGATGATGAATATGATGATGATGATGTTGATGATGATGATGATGGTCATGATGATGATGATGATGAAGATGATGATGATGAAGATGATGATGGTTATGATGGCGATGATGATGATGATGATGACGATGATGATGTTGATGATGATCACGACAATGAAGATGATGACATTGATGGTGGTGGTGATGATGATGATGATCTTCTATCTGTAAATATATGATCTCATTAATGTTAGTAACACTTTATTTAAAAATAAGATAAAATAATAGGTTTAATTAAATATTTACCTTCCAATAGATTTCATCAATTTCTTCATTCAAGTCATCATCTGTGTCATCATATCCAGAGTCAACATTGTAAGGATTGGCCATATCGTCATCATCATATAATTCAGTTATGTTCATCATGTCATCGTCGATATAATCTTCATGGGCATTGTCTACTACATCATCTGATTTGACTAATTCTTGGACATCTTCTGCTGGATCATTTTGATAATCTAACTCATCATGTTGATCATTATCTTCATCATCGTATTCTTCTTCTAGAGTAACTTGTTCATTACGTTCATCTAGGTTATACTTTATCGGCCTTCCCCCTGGATTGTGTCTCACAACAAATGAGCAGCCCACTTTGTCTGGAACCTCTAAGAAAAATACTTGTTCACATTGTCTTGGAAGAACATAGGGCTTCTTTCTTGGCTCAAATAACCTTGTATTTACCATTTTAAATCCATTATCATGTTCAATAATAGTTCTATCAGGATCACGTTGATTCAATCATAACCTATACCATTTGACAATGAACAGAACTGCCTTGAAGGATTTAAAGTCACACTATAGAATATCTTCCAAATAACCATAGTATCGATTTTCTGAGAGTTCTGGATGTCTTCCAATTCTAGATGAAACATTGGTCACCTCAAAGACTACAGAAATCCCACAATCTGATTTTTTTTTTGTTTCATCCAATTTTTTGATGAGATATCTACAACCATTGCAGAACATAGCCTTATGGTGTTTTACCTACAACAAGAAATACACGAAATGATTACATAACAACAAAATATGAATGAATAAATGCATATTTATGCAGCCATACATGGATAAGAACAACAAAAATGTATTTTGCAAAATACCAAATTTAGAGTAATTGATTAATATGCTTTCTTGCTTATCTTTGAAAACATGTTATAAATTCATTTCCCTTTCTATAAGATTTGTATCTCCATTGCAATGTGCTACTTTTACCAATGAAGCCACACCTTCCCATGATATTCCATGAACCGATAGTTCACATCGTTCAATCCATACCTTCATCTAGTCAAGATTGTTTGCAATGTATAAATGAATCGAATCCCACTCTCAACCAACTGCATGATGACAAAAAAAATTAAAATTTAACACATATGTAAATTTTATGAACAAAGTATATGCTCTTAAGTGATGTAATTAGAACATGTGCGATATAATTAACATCCACTAGCTAATAATTACCTTTCGCCTTCCTTGATCTACCTTTCCCCTTCAGGTACCCCCCTTCAAAATAGTTATTGGAATCTAGATCACAAATGTGATGTAAATTGAGATTTGACGCTAACTTAGGAAGATACTCAGTAACATATAACATGTTTTGGTATACCATATATCCTTCCATCATAGAACCCTCATCATGTGCTCATTGTCTCACCAAACCCTTCATAAATTTCAAGTGCCTCTCAACCATCCACATGGACATTTAGTGCAAAGGCCCACACAATTCAATCTCCTCAACTTGGTGTATGAGGTAGTGTTCTTGTGCATTGAAAAATACCGAAGGTAGATGCTTCTGCATTTCACACATGATACAATAAATTTCTCTCATCCAATACTTTATATCTTCTTTATGGATTTATTTATATGTTAACCATCTACAAGTGACACAACCCAATAACGGTAATTAACAAAAAAAACATTAAATTACATAAAATGAATTATTGCACAAGAAACTAATTGATAGTTACCTCATGTATTTCCCAAGATTATATATAACTTGTTTGACATTGTCATCGAAGTTATTCAGGAGAGAGAGAGGTACAACATATTCTATCAATATACAACTGTGTCATTTTTAAACTAAGATTATACAAACAAGAAAAAAAAATTATGCAATAAAATGAAAAAATAAATATATGGACATAACAATAATAATTAACTTGATGAAGACGTGCCAATCATGCATTTTGATCCCCACAAAACCACCTTTTTTGTTATGATATTCTTCAAGTTTACACAAAATCTAGTGGGAAATTTAATTTTTTGCCTTACTTATTTAACAACATTACTTTGTTGCTCTATAAACATCCATAGAATTGAGTTTATATTAATTTGGTCTTCTTTTCTATGAAATTGAATGATGTATTTCATTGCATGGTTTCCTTCTTGAATGTCTTTGCAAGCTTTCACAGTTTTATCTTTCTCTCTCCTTAGCTCAAGTGGTTTCCATAATGTCTTAGTCACATTCTTTCCAATATGGATTATATCAAACAAATGATCAATTTGTAGGTACTCATAGTAGGGAAACCTGCTCTATTGTGTAGGATAATTTTTCATTCGTCATGGAAGCCCACTAATTCCTTCATGATCACGAAGGACATCATGAATATTAGTTAGTAACTAAATTACAGAAATCAATTATGGACACAACAGTAAACAAATCACGATACAAATTAAAATACATAACAATTCATATACACTGATCCATACATACCAGCTTGAAAATTTCTATTCTATTGCATGTTCCAAAGGTGAGGTGTCATTATCCATGGTTTTAATGCAGTCTCTTGCTTTCCATTGAAAAAAAAAAATCGATTGTTCTATATGTTGAAATATTGTAACTTCGAAGAATATTCTATATGTATCTTTTTGTGGTCCCCGATGGTCCTACCGGGAGAACCACTTGTATTAAATTGTACCCCGATGCTCCTAATCGGAAGATCTAATAAGAGTCATGAGGTAGTCCCCTCTAATTGTAAAGGTGGGTCATTAGCACTCCAGTGTGGTTACTTGAGCCTACATGTGTAACTCGAGCCTACATGATTTAAATCGATCCTACATGTCAAATGAGTTAACTTAAGTGAACGGATGAATATAAATAGAGGTGTAGTGCTCCTCATTAGTGACACACACTCTCACTTGTGTGGCGCATTAGTGGAGAAGAGAAGTAGCTGGAGAAGGAGGAGGATCAGGCTTTGATCTCCTTGCTGGTTTTATCTTTTATATTTTTGGGGCATCTATATTTAAGAATCTTTTTCTGGGTTTTTCCCTTTAGGGTTTTCCCAGGATAAATATTTGTGTTCCTTTGTATGGTTGTGCTTGTCTATATTTTAGTGATCCTGTTTATATGCTTTTGTTATGAAATAAAATACTAATGTCTTAGCTAAGCATATGGAAATTTAACATGGTATCAGAGCTAACTTGAGAAGAAGACATTGTGCAGCTTCAGAATCTAGGGCTTATTACTTTTTGGATCTCTCCCCACAGTCCATCAGCAAAAGTATGATAGGATGACTCTCCATTGAAGGGCGCATCTTTATGTCGAAGCGGAATTCGATTCCGAGCATTTTCAGTTTTCGATGTGGAAATTAGGGATTTCTACAGAAGAGGAACTTTTGAGTGAGACCATAATAGGATTTTTCTCCTCATCAAAACCAAAGTTTAGAGACCTGGATCAAGAAATTTGGTTGGGTGAAACTCTGGGAAAGTCAAACCCTAGTTTGACCCCGAGCTAGAAAAACCTTAAATACTAAAACTGCTATGTTTTGGTGCATTTGATATATTCCAATATTGGTGAAGGATCAGGAGCTGAAAATTGAAGGGTCGAATATAAAATCCTGATGAACACTTTGTCCAAAATTAATCCTCATATTCACTGTATTCCAGGAGATATGTTCTCTCCACGTTAGGGTTCCAGCCTCTTCCAGAATTCATCCCTAAACAGGACACCTGGGGAGAATTGAAATATATTGGGCTACAGAGGTCCAAATGGAATTCCTGAAGTTGTTCCAGAAAGGGCACAGAATTTAATGTCAGCGTTCAAAATATCAGACTCAGAAGATGAACCAGTGACACATGGCATTCCGTACAACTTCGTTGTTCTGAACAGTCCTGTAATAGGTCACCTTGGGAAAAGGATAATAAATCCCAAATGGTGAAACCAATTCTGATGAAACCTATGATTTTGGATCAGGTACACGTGAGGTTACCTCAATACAAAATTTCAGACACAGAGGAGCATAAATTTCAGAGATATCATAGAAACAGTAACAGGCATTTCTGCTGAAGAAATTGGAAAATTGGGGCTTCCTGTTCCGGGAGCTTCTCTCCACTATTTTCAGAAATGGAGTACATTGGACAGCTCCATTTGAAGAGATATATCTTTCTAGCCAATCAGATCTGAAATATTCTAAGTTTTTGAAATTAGGGTTTCTGTGACAAACCCTAGATCAGCGAGCTTCTGAACCAAGATGGACACCTCAAATCGGTAAGATCTAATCCTTTGCTATTTTCATTTGAGGTTCTCATTTCAAAGTGATCTATCACATCAGCTTGATGATAAGCTTGGTGAATTTGACAAATTCCAAGCCTAGAATTATATGATCTCTTTGAAGAAAATGGTTTGGACACCTACATGAGTATAGAGGTTCCAATTCAAGAGGGAGATGAGGATAGAAGCCTTACACAAGAAGAACTTGGTCAAGGCCAAGAAGATCATTGTTGATTCGGTCATGAATCAACTTGTACCACAAGTGTCTCCCCAAAGACACTGAAGATGTTTGATTCCTTGACCAAGCTATTTGAAGATAAGAACTTAAATCAGAAGATGGCTTTGAGAAAATAGTTGAAGAATGTGAAGATCCAGAATGCAGAAGTGGTGATAGCCACCTTGAATGGCCTCCCAGGATCATGGGATTCATTCATGCAAAGAATGTGTGCCAGAAGGAAGTAATTACTTTCAACAGACTTTGGGAAGAAGAAGAAGCTCTATGGAAGCAATTGAAGATCAAGCTCTCACCATTCAAAGAAGATCCCTCAAGCGATGAGGAATATGAAGAACTCAATTCTTAAAGAACCTCTTATCCATATTATCATCTGGATAAGAAATGATGATTTCATGAATGAAGAAGATGATGAAGCAGAATGATCAAGAAGGAGTCTACCCACGAAACAAACAAAAGATAAGTATTCGATTGTCATTTAATGATATTGTTTTGTTATGCATTTGATTATATTCAGTTGATGTGTTATGCATGATATATTGTTTGCATTAATGACTGTATACTACTAATATGCATGTGATGCGTAAGTAACTCATGGTGCTATACAACTCTCCATTTCTACTTATCAAAACTCTTTGCTGACATATTGGATTAGTGCACAATCTCAATAATGTCATGGTGGAGATGGAAGGCATCTAGAAAGTTTATGTGAGATATGGATGAATGTTGTATTGACTAAACAGTTGCATGATGAATAAGAATTTGTTGTTATGCATATGTTTTATGAAATATTTCTAACCATGCAACTGGTGCATTTGAATTGTAGGAAAGGTCATGTACAACCTCCTACAAGAAAAGAAGGATGAGACTTGTTCCGAAGAACAAGTGATGACAATTCAAGATTCACTCCAATAAACATGAATCTGAAGCTCCTAGGGTCAGAGACACCATGACGGAAGAAAGAGCTTTGGAGAGTGGTAGATCCACCTTGAAGGATGAAGACCACCATGGGTACAAGAGATAACTCAAGATGAATAAAAGAATGCTATGAAAGAAGCTATGATCAAAGAATAATAGTTGATCATGGGGAATGATGTATACGATATGATGGAACAAGTGTACAAAGCAAGGTTCGTGATTCTCCCTAGAAAGAATAGACTATGACATAACATACTCTATTGACCAGTATATATCAAGCATAGAACCACCTGTACAGAATGAAGAGGGAAGATGATACTCCACTTCAGGGGGAGTGACTACAGAAAATTATATTTGAGTTCAACATGGTACGACATGATGGATAGATTTGTTATGGATCGAGACTTTACCAAGAGTAAAGTGGGTTCCAACCTTCAAGGTTGAATGAAGAAGACTAGGATATGTTGATGACCTGAGAAGACAAACTCATAGAAGATGTTGTGATACTAGAATGATGTTTGGGATATAGTACTCAAACCGGAAAGAAAGAATGTGGTATCTTCCAAATGGATTTGCAAGATAATATATGTTGCTGATAGAAGTAAGGTAAGAGTTGTGGCTAGAAGTTTCTATTAGTAAGAGAGAATTAATTTTGAAGAGACCCTTACTCCAGGTAGCAAGGTACACTTCCTTCAAAAATATCATGGTAGTTTCTTCCATGATGAAGTAAATACAAGCCTTCCTTAATGGTATGATTGAGGAAGAGTCTTACATCGAATAGTCATGAGGATTTGAAGTTGAAGAAGGTCTTCTATGGCCTAAAGCAAGCTCCCGAAGCTTGGTATGGAAGAATAGATAGTTTCTTGATGAGCATGGGCTTTGCAAAGAGTAAAGTCGATCCTAACCTTTCCTACAAGGTTGTAGAAGATGTACCTGTCATTCTATTACTATATGTGGATGACTTATTCTTAACAGGTAATGAGAAACAGATCATGGAAAGCAAGAAGAAACTAGTAGAATAATTTGAGATGAAAGACCTTGGGTTAATGCATTATTTCCTAGGTCTGGAAGTATGGAAAAGTTCAGAAGGAATCTTTCTCAACTAGGGAAAGTATGTGGTAGAGATATTGAAGAGATTCAATATGTTGGAATGCAAAGTCATGGCCACACACATGGAATCCAACCTGAAGCTGTTAGTTGATGACTCATTAGAGTTAGTGGATGTGACTCACTATAGACAAATCATTGAGTCATTGATGTGCTTAACAAATAACAGACCAGAAA